>PVHP010027729.1:0-23401 GCA_004024765.1 Zapus hudsonius
GTGGTCCAGCGGCTCTGTGGCCTCCTCTTTTCCTCCTCCACCCTCACCCAGCCACACTTCCAGGCATGCAGCCAGGTCTCTTTGGTGGCCCCATGGCTCTGCACCATTCTCATACTCTCCTCCACCCCCACCCAGCCGCCTGTGGCCTCTGAGCTTCTCTCTCCCTTTGTCCCCTACCCAGAACTTCCACCCCATCAGAACCCTACAGGCAATTCAGGGCCTTTGTTCTTCATTTTCCCTCTGTTCCTCACCCTGTCACCCACTTTTCCAACCTGCCAGATACTTTCCAGAGGTTCTAGTGGACTCTGTGCTTCTCTTTCCCTTGGCTCACCACCCAGCCATCCACCCTTCTGCCCTGACAGACTACTAATAGTGCATCTGGTAGGCTTTCCTCTAGCACAAGCTCCTGGACCTGGCAGCTCTCCTCTCACATAAGCCTGCAGGCCATTGGCTCTGTCCTCTTTTTGTTCCCCTGGGTCTTTGGATACCCTTTTAACAGCACCAAAGCTTTCACCAAAGGCTTCCCACCTGGTGCTACAGACCCTCTTTGCTCCTATCTTCCTCCTGCCCACAGACCCCTGCTTTCCCTGACTTACTTGTACCATAGAAACTGGTGCTCCTGTAGCCTTTGTCATCTTACAGGCTTCCTGCCAGATGCTGCAGCATCTGTACTCTGGCCGAGACCAGGAAGTTTCACCACTGACAGGTATAGCCTACACAGACACAGAGCTAGACAGAGAAGTCCACTGCCCAGACCACTGAACTACAGGGAAAAGAAGAGAAAGGAGGTGTGACTCAGCTGCCTCCAACCTGGTCTGTACATTCTTAAGAATGCTGGTGAGACATGTTGTTCATGGGAGTGGGAGGAAGTTAGTCAATAGAGTGTGAGGGGAAGGTTTTCCCTGTGGGCTCTGCATCTGCCCCCTAAGGAGGAAGGGTCCAACTTAGCCTGGTGAGCTACAGGCTGGAGAGTATCTGGTCTGTCAGAGCTGGATGCTCCAGGGAACACAAAGGGGAACAATATCTGCAGCTTCCCTGGTGGGGAGAAGGACTGCAGAGCACCACAAAGCAGAAGCATTCAGGTTGAGGGAGTTTCAACCTCATAAAGACTAAAGGCACCCCCAAAGGGACTCATTCCAATTCCAAACTGAGAACAAAAGCTAAATCTCGGGCACTTGACTGAGGGGTAAAAGAGAGATCTCAAAACCCTCCCTGCTGAGACAAGGAGTGGGGAGAGGAGCAAGTAGACATGCTCTGCAAACCCTTGAACCCCAGTAGAAATACACAATGGTTTCTATAGCCAGATAAGATCTTGGACCCCCATACTATATTGTATACCATATACTAATCCACAGCAGCTAGTGTACACATAACCTCTGCAACTAATGTATCTGTGGTTACAACACTAGCCCAAACACAAATAGTACATATAACTGAACAAGCCCAGCATACTCATAGAAATCTTGTAGTGGTCCCCCAAAACAAGAAAACTAGATCCCTAGACCGTTTTCAAGAAATGGGCAGAAAACAATGTTTTTAAAAAAAAAAAAAAACACAGCAATACAGGCTGAGACTCCCCAACCAAGGACACCTAATTCCACAATGGAAGATGCCAAGGAGATCATGGGGGAGCTAAAACAACAACCCCCAAATGAGAATAAAATAACTCCTGGTCATAACTGAAATGAGATAATGACCAGGATGATGGCTGAAATGGAAGCCGTCAAAAATGATGTAAATGAATTCAAACTCAACAATGCTAGCATAGACTTAAAACTGAATCTAATGGAGAAAAACTTGAAGATGTCAAAAAAACAGTAAGTGAATTAAAGGTGAACCAACTATGGGAGGAGCTATAATCAGCTGATTAAGTTTGATGAAGACTTAACCAAGCTCAAGAATGACTTCCAGGAGACATTAGCAAAAACAAAAGTAGATTGGAAATTGGAACTTTCCAGAGAACATGAACAAATATATAACAGAAACCAAAAATCAAACAGAGGTTTTAAAAGTCTCCTTTAAATCCCTCAGCCCCAGAGTTGATAACATTGAGGACCTCTGACCTTGAAGACAAGACAGAAGAAAATACTAGGGACTCCATAGGCTTCAAAAAATTCAAAAAAATCATGTGAGTAAAATATGAGGGATCTATGTAATACCATGAAGAGACCAAATCTTAGGATAATGGTCATTCCAGAAGGAGAAGAAACCCAGGCCAAAGGCATCAAAAATATTTTCAACAAAATTATACAAGAAAATTTTCCTTAACAAGAGAAAGACCAGTCCAGATAGGAGAAGTGCACAGAACTCCTAACAGACAATACCAAAGAAGGAACTCTCCAAGACATATCTTGGAAAAAAATGCTTAACATAGAAAGTAAGGAGAGCGTACTCAAGGCAGCGGGAGAGAAACTGTGCATCACTTACAAAGGCAAACCAATCAAATTTACATCAGAATTCTCAGCAGAAACCATGAAGGCCAGAAGGGCATGGAACAATGCTCTTTTAGGCCTAAAAAACTATGGATTTCAACCTAGACTACTGTACTCAGCAAAGCTGCCCCTCATAATAGAGGAAGAATTGAAAGTGTTCATGAGAAAAGCCAGCTCTACAATTATATGAATGCAAGGCCAAAGTTACAGAGAATACTAAGGGAGATAACCCACACAGAAGAGATAAGCAACCTACCTCAGCAATCTAATAGAGAACAAGCATGGGAATCATAATTGTTGGGCCAATAGTAACATGGGAAGCCTCAACACCCATAACCCTCCAACATGGCAGAGCTTCAGGCAAACCTCACAGTTATAACTCTGAATATAAATGGACTTGACTCCCCTATAAATAGGCACAGACTTGAGGGTGGATCAGAAAAATGGACCCTTCCACCTGCTGCCTTGAAGAAATGCACCTCAATTCTAAAGACAGAAATCTCCTCAGGTGAAAGGATGAAAAACAATTTTCCAAGTAAGTGGAAATATAAACGAAGCAGGAGTGGTTATGCTGATATCTGACAAAATAGACTTTAAACCAAAATCAATTAAAAAGGACAAAGAAGGTCACTTCTTACTCATCAGGGGAACAATCCAACAAGAGGATATCACTATCATAAATATGTATACACTGAATTCAAGTGCACAACAGTTCATAAAGCAAAATTTACTCAAAAACAGAGCATAAATAGACTCCACTTTCATCATAGTAGGAGTCTTTAAAAAACCATTATCACCTCTAGACAGATCATCCAAACAGAAGGTCCGCAGGGAAATAATGGAGCTTAACAACACCATAGACCAACTAGATCTGACAAATTTATACAGAACATTTCATCCCGAGGACACAAAATATACATTCTTCTCAGCAGCCCATGGAACCTTCTCAAAAAATAGACCACATGTTAGATCATAAAACATCCCTCAACAAATTAAGGAAGATCGACATAGCCCCCTGCATCATATCAGACCACAGTGCATTAAAATTTAAAAAATAATGGGAGGGGCTGCAGAAGCTATACAAACTACTGGCTTATGAACAATACACTCTTAAACAATGAATGGGTAGTAGAGGAAATCTAGAAATAAATGATAATGAACACACAGCATACCTAAACCTATGGAACACTATGAAGTCAGTCCTAAGGGGGATATTCATAGCACTAACTGCCTTCATAACAAAGACAGAGAGATCTCAAATCAATCACCTAACCACCCAACTAAAGGCATTGGGAAATACACTTTCTTCATGTTCAGTCTAAAGTTGACTCCCACTGCATTCGGACAGTACAGAAATTTAACTGGTGGCTCCTAGGAGCTGGAAGATTTAAAGACGGCTATTCATACCCTCACTTGTGGCAGATAGCACTTTAACAACTTGTCAGCAGGGCCCTGAAGATAGCATTGCAGATCTGAAGCTGTGCATACATAAGAAATCAAATAGTATCTTATTTGCCTTATGATAATGCAAATGCCATAAACAAGGCCTCAAGGTAGGCTTTTTGAAAGCTGTAATCACATATAACATCCATTTCAGTTCATTGTATTTGTAACTTGGGATGAGACAGCATGAAATTCTCAGTACAGATGGACCTCTATCTCTTTCCCCCTATATATGATTGGTCTATTTTTCCCCTTTGGTGCAGTTAAGAGGTATGGCAAGTGATATTTTCAAGAATATCATGAAAAATTAAATAGATGTTCTTTGTAATAACACAGCTTTATAATGGCCCTGATTATCTGTTTTCCTGTTAGTAAATTTGAGACAGAATAGATTAAATAACTTCTAGCATAAACTATAATGTAATACCTTCATCACTGAAGCATGCTGATGACAAATAGACACAGAAATCCTGTTTTTAAAGACTTTGAACACTCTATTGAGCATATATGCACAGATTTCTTTTTTTATTATTGTCCATAATGAATTACATTGTTTAGTGGGCACATAATTCTTCGAGAGAGAGAACAATAACTGGTTTATACATAAGGTTATGTGGCCAGAATGCTTTATGTTTTCCTCATATGAAGGTCTAACAAAAAAGGCTTGTGTGATTTTTCTTCAGTATATGTGGCATATATATATATATATATATATATATATATATATATATATATATATATCATCTATATCTATCAATCATCTATATTCTATCTATCTATCATCTACATATATCTCTATCTCTCAACTTCATCTTTTGGAAAGGACCTTGAAGACATGGTATTCCTCAATTCAGCCATGGTCATTTTACATTTAATTTTGCTGTTTTCTACTGAAAAAAGAACATATATCAATACTCACATCAGAATTAAAATACTTGTAATATTTTAAGACAGTAGATATTGGCATTTAAGATCCATTGTATACACATCCCTACCATCTAATAAAGTGGGTCCATGAAGCATCTGATTCCTGCATACTTTACCACTGATTTGTTACTTTCTTCTTCTCAAAAAAGAATCAGTTATTTTCAGTTTCCAACTTCACAAATCCTCAATGAGGTCAGTACTTTCTAAAGTAGAAGGTAATTTTATTGATTCTAGTTGACCAATTAGCATAAATTCATTTTTAGGATAGTATGAGTTCTCCATTTAAAACACCATGTTTAAAGCCAGGTGTGGTGGTGCACGCCTTTAATCCCAGCCCTCGGGAGGCAGAGGTAGGAGCATCACCATGAGTTCAAGGCCACCCTGAGACTACACAGTGAATTCCAAGTCAGCCTGGGCTACCTTGAAAAACCAAAAAAAAAAAAAAACCACCCAGGGTTTATATTAATATCTTCTGTACACTTCAAAACTTGAAATTTTTGAAAACTCTTGAAAACTTGAAAAACTTGAAAAACTTGAAAAACTTGAAAACTCTTACCCCAGATGATTTTTGCGTTTTGAATTGCTGATCTTTATAAGATGGGATTTCTTCATCTTCTGTATCACCATATCATCCCTGTTGAAATCAGGTTGAACCAATCAAATTTCTGGACAACTGATATTTATTAACTCTTAATTCAGAAGTTAGATTTTAGAAGGTTCAATACATACTAAAAAAGAAACCACCACTGTAAGGGTACTTCTCAGAGATGAAGGAAGAAAATGTTTTCTATAGGCCAGTATAAATGAAGCTTTAAAATATGACAGAATGATAAAGAAGAGTCCCTTGTGTGATCCAGGAGATGACAGTATCTTAGCTGCTTAAATGAGGCAGTGCCAAGTCTGCTGTGTCTGCTTGACTTTTGAAAAAGACCACCATTTTTTTTTTTTTTGGAAAAATGTAATACATTGTTCATTTTGTTGACTTTATTTAGTCTTTTGCAAGGAAATATGTTCTTTCCTAAAATATTTCTTTCAAGAATTAATGCAGTATGCAACTAGTTTTCAAAACGTCTTGAAATTTATTTTGCGCAATTCACTATGTGGGTATTTAGAGAATCCACTCAAAACCTTTTTCCAGTCACCTTCTTTGAGGTAAGAATGAGCTATGCACTACCTTCATAGGACTATGTCTTCACTCTCAAGTATATACAGTTCAAAATATGAAAATAAGTTTTCATATTTTATTTACATGCTAAAACAGAAGTAGACACTATTTTCAATGCAGACTAATTTACAATCTCAAAGCCCTTTCAACTTCTTCTGTTCCAGGACACGATGGCATTCTTATGTTTTCCTGCTACATTCCTACTCTGATATAATTTTATAAAGAAAGCTTTTTCATTACTATCCAGTTAAATCCTTATCTATTTTGTTCACTTTGTCTTTGAGACTTTATTATGTTGCTATGGATAGAAAAAAACTGAGAGAAATATAATAAATATGAAGAAACTGGGAATGTTTCGAAACAAATTATTTATACTCAAGAACGTGTTAAACTACCACTTATCCGCCCCAATAGTCAATGGATATGAAAGATAATATGTTATTAAAAATAAATAGCATATATCTGTTAGGTTTCTAGAAGGAAATAGCTGGACGATTCAGACAGAATAATTGAAGGAAAGTTTATGAAAGGTTATTTAAACAGTAGTAACAGGGACTTTGGCTTCCAGGAAGCTAGAATAGACAGTCATACAAGTCTTCTAAAGATAACTAATAATTCTAGACATTAGATTGAAAACTATCATAAGAACTGGGAAAAGGACACGGCTCCCTCTCTGCAGATGCTGAGACTCAAGGAACAGCTCAGTGAAAACAGTGTTATTTTACTACTGTGTTTTCAAGAGTTAGAGGTGAGGAAACCAGCAAACCAGACATGCCTATGGCCACAGAGAAAGTTGCAATAAAACCCTGGTGCTCTAGTTAATGAACCAAAGCAAGAATAGTTTGCCAAAACAAAATGTAGGCAATATCTGCCCTACTTCTACCAAACACCACAGGAAACACTGTGGCCTCACCTCATCTGCATCAGAAAAGAGCCAATAAGGAATGAAGATTTTGACCTGATCATGTTGGATAGGAACCTTTCTGAAATAAGCCATAGAAACTCCTACTGTGTCAATCTGTGGAAAAAGCCATACAGACACCATAGACTTTCATTCCCACATGGCATTAGTGAAGCCCACTGGCTCACCAGATATCAATAGTAAGGGTGAAAATTCTAACTCTCAACATATCTTTTTGACTCATCTACCACAAGTGGGGTAAGGTATGTATGACATCTGACATAGATAAAACTCTGGGTTTTCAAGAAATGTCAGTGCTAAGAAGTCAATATGAAGCCCTGATCCTACCAGTGTCTCAGTGGAAGTCACAGGAGAACAATAAGTACCAAGTAGGTAGCCAGAAGGTACACATCTACCCATGAGGGTTGAGGAATGCACTCCATGAATATCAGTGAAGTCTGTCTGGGAAACATAAAACTTGTTCCTATCACTCCTGGTTATAAAGATTCTGTTTGTATTTTTCAGAAAGCAGTACAGACAGTGAACAACCTAATTCCACCAATAGGACCTGACATGATGGTTGACACTCAGGCAGGAGATGAAATACCCATAATTTATCATAAAGAGCCCAAAGGAAACCTTCCAGAACATGGGGAGATGAGCAAGAAAGCTATCCCCACAGCAAGTCAGATAACCTATGAAAAGGCAATGGAGACAGACAGTCAGGACCCCCAAAATAGTTTAAAGCAGAAATCCAGAGACTCTTAGGATCTCAACAATAAAGCAAACTTAAAACTCACCCACCAAGACATAGGGAACTTTGGAAGAGGGGGAAAAAGACTGTGAGAGCCATGGTAGAGGAGACTATCCAGAGAGAGTGCCTTCCTCAACAATAACACAAAAAGGAAAACTGACTACTGCTTATGCAAGTCATAATGGTCCCCATCCCAGGGACCACTCCAGCAATCCCACTGTGAAGGGCCCTCACCAGGGTGGGGACAGAGAGGCAGGAAAAGGGGGTATTATCACAAGACTTGTTCATACAGTGTTTCTAATTAACAATAAATAATTTTTATAAAAGAAAAAAGCCAGATAGAGCAGTATTCTCAAAAAGTTCAGATTATTATATTTAAAGACCATAACTATCTATGTTTCAGTTAAAAAATTATTACAGGAACCAGGAAGCTTACTAATTGAAAAAGAAAATCAATGACAATGAAAAAATGATAAAAATGTTCATGCCAATGTCCAAGCGACTGCCATGAAAAGACATAAAATTTAATTATGAAGATGTTTGGTACAAATGAAGAATTACAGAAGTGTAGCAAAAAGTTATAAACGTTCAGTAAAGATTTATAAATTATTAAGAAGAAGCAAGTGAATATTTTAGAAATGGTTAGGATAAACCCCTAATTAAAAATGAGTAGGGTAGGAAGCAGGACAGCCTGGGTTTGCTTCCTGAAACCTACATGAAGACAGATGCATTAAGTGATGCATGCATCTGGCGTATATTTCAATGCAAGGTCATCCTGGTGCACCCATACTCACTCTTTCTCTCTCTGCTTCTTTCTCTCTACCTCTCAAATAAACATACAATATTTTATAAAAATAGTAAAATAAAATATTAAATAAAAATTATTTAATAAAGTATTAAAATAGAAAAAAATAAAAATATTAAAAAATAGTGGATGGGTTCAACTTAAGAATAGAAGAATTAGAAGAAATTCTAAGTGAAATAGCAGGTAAAATGATACTTAATCTTAATAACTGAGAGAAAATATTGAATAAAAATAATTACCTAGATATATTGCACATTCCTTTAATCCCAGCACAAGATAGGAGGATCACTGTTTGAGGCCAGCCTGTGACTACATAGTGAATTCCAGGTCAGCCTGGGCTACAGTGAAACCTTATCTCAAAAAAAAAAAATCAGCACTAGAGATCTGTGGTACTCTAAAGAAAAATTAATGTTTTTGTTTTGGGAGAAGTTATGAGAAAGAAGGCTAATTTTAAAATGCACTTCACCCTATAATGTCCCCAGGTTGGCAAAAGTCATAGGTCTACAGATCCCTGATATTGAGCATACTTCAGGAAAATAGAAGAATTTCACACCAAAACATATTAGAAATAATTATTGGAAATCAGCATACAGAAAAATAATTGAAAGCAGAGAGAAAGAAACAATATCTTTTCTTCAGAGCAATGAGGAAGCAACACTAGAGGGGCTGTCAGCAGAAAATGTGGGGGTCCAATGGGAAAAAGGCAGAAAAATATTTTTTTGTGTTGAGGAGGTGTGATTATAAAATGTGCCCCATAGCCTCATGTGTTTGTGATTAAATCATCCTTAATCCATGGGTGGAGTTACTGGGGACATGGGACATCTCTGAAACACATTTGTCATTGGGGGAAATGTCATCTTGGAATTTCATAGTCCAGCCAACTAGCTAGTGGCTAGCTAGCTCACTTGCTGCTTCTTGCATATGATGTGATCAGATATCAAGGGCTGTTTGTCCCTGCTCTGTATCCTGGCCACAATGAAACATCTCAAAACCAGAGATTGGAAAGAAACCCTTTCCTTCTGTAAACTGCTGTGGTCAGGCGTGTTGTCCCCAGATTGAGATTGTAACTACAATCCAGAATCCTTTACTCAGAGAAGTGAACCAAAGAGCAAGCCATGCTCAGAGGAAGCAGAACAGAGAGAGATGGATGATAGGTAACAAGGACGAGCAAAGAGACTTTTTCCAGAAGGATGAAATGTCATCATGATAAGCAAAAATACCTGCCAGGGCAGTAAAATTTCATTTTCACACTCTTCAACTTTCTAAATTAGTGTGAAGTTAGGGCCAAAGATTATAGCAGTATTGATGTAGATGCAGATGTATGGACAGGAAATACTTAAGGTAATTTAGTATAAATGGCAGAGGGTCAAGGCATGGAAAGGGAGGTAAATTTTGCACACGTCACCTAAACTGGTAAAATGATAACACCAGGAGAATGCTGCACATTATTTATTAACAATATGTTCTAGAGTGAAGTTACTAATAGAAATTGTAGCAAATTCACACTAAAATCTATTAGAAATAAAAACTATAGTCTAGGGGCTTGGAAGATAGCTCAGTGGTTAAGAGCAATTACTGCTTAAGAATGAGGGCCTCTGAGTTTGACTGAACAGAATCCATGTTTTGGAAAAAAAAAGTATCCCCAGTCTGTGAGTGTGGGGAGGGCAGAGACCAGAAAATCACTGATGTTTGCTGACTGACAGTAAGCCTGGGTTGAGGAAGAGAGTCCTGACCCTTTTCATAGGTGGTGAGCAATAAGAGAAGGATATCCCAAGTTCTCCTGTATCTTCTGACTCTTTATGTTGTCACTTATCACCTTAGTAACTAAGTAAGCTATAGAACACCAGTTTTAAATGATTTACCCTAAAATTAGATTCTTTACACAGGAAGATATAATGTCTCCATAATATCTTGACTCTAAAAATAATCCTTATTCAGTCACATGGTGTCAGCAAATTAGAGTTGTAACTTACAGTTGAGGGATGATGTGGATTTAATTTTTTAAGATATTTTGTTTATTTATTCAAGAGAGAGAGAGAGAGAGAGAGAGAGAGAGAGAGAGAGAGAGAGAGAGAGAAGCAGACACAGAGAGAGAGAATGGGCACATGAGGGCCTCCAGCCACTGCAAAGAAACTCCAGACACATGTGCCACCTTGTGCATCTGGCTTTATGTGAGTACAAGGGAATCAAACTCGGGCCCTTCTGCTTTACAGGCAAATACCTTAACCACTAAGCCATCTCTTCAGTCCAAGGATGTGGATTTCAAAACTCTTTAGAACAAATGTATGAAATTTCAGGATGAAAAGTCTTTTTTTTTTTTTTTTCGAGGTAGGGTCTCATTCTAGCCCAGGCTGACCTGGAATTCACTATCTCAGGGTGGCCTTGAACTCATGGTGATCCTCCTACCTCTGCCTCCCGAGTGCTGGGATTAAAGGCGTGCACCACCATGCCCATCTGAGAAAAGTCTTTAAAAATAAATACAATAAAATAATCGAATGGAGTCACAATTATTGGAAACTTTGTTGTGTGTGGAAAAACAATACATCTTTCTACATTTACAGGTCTGGAACATTATACACTGTAATGTGTCAATTCATTCATAATTTATTCTACTATTCACTAATATTTCATAAATATGACCAAGCATGGCTTTGGGAGAAAAGCTACTTAATTATGATTATATCACCAACAGGAAAGAAACATTAACACATGTCCATTGTAGCTACACATGCTATGAAGACACAGTGAGGGAAAGGTCTACCTGAGATTCTGAAGGTAAGTTTAGGAAACAGGTATGATTGACTTCTAAGGGATGCCCCTTACAGTAAGTGGCATTTCTATGATTCTTTGATTGACTAGAGGGAGGAAACCACACAAATATTTCTGAGAAGTATCCCAAGTAGAGCAAATGTTGACCACTGAGGCCTAGATGTAGATACAACTTAATGTTTCCAAAAAGAAATACAAGCATAGCTCAAGTTAAGTAGGCAAACAGGAGGGTTTAAGAGGCAATGGCCAAAGAGTAGGTAGGAATGACAGCCATGCACGACTTAACGATACGTATATCTTCTGAGAAATGACACGTTAGCCAATTTCCTTGTGCAGACACAGTATACTCACATAACTGAAATGGAATAAATAGCCTATTACTCTTAGACTTCAAACACGTAAGGCCTGTTTACTGGCTGTTAGGAGGTAGCGTTACACATTGGTATCTGTATATTTAATACAGATGGATGGAGGCATAGTAAGCAAAATATCACTTCTTAGGGGAAAAGTGTAACCTTGCTTAGGATGCCTACCTTGAATGGAGTTTCTAGGAAGGGATCTGTTGGAAGTGTCAGAGAATGAAGGGGACACGAATGAGAGGACACAGAACATTGTTCTGCACCATTGCAGAATATGTAAACACTGAGACTACAAAAATGACAAAGAAAAAATTAACCTTATTTTACTCTGTCTTTGTGACTTTATAAACTGTTTTTGACTCTCGTATAATAATACTTAGCCTTGAAACACAGGTGCATTTTGGCTGAAAAAAAATTTGTTTGCCCAGTGTAATCTTACTGAACAGCTTCATACACAGTGGATTATTTAGTGCAAATTCATGTCTCACATGAGTTTATTTTGTTTGACCTTGATTATAATTTAGAGTATTGTAACATTGTTTTGAGTATGATAAGAAGCTATTGGAGGTTTTTGAGTAAATCAGGGACTATCATCTGTCTGTCTATCTATCTATCTATCTATCTATCTATCTATCTATCTATCTATCTATCTATCATGTATCTATGTATTTATGTGTCTATCTATCGTCAATTTATCTATTAAATATTCACAATGACTGTAGAATGGAAATGAACTTGGAAACTTGGAGGGTGACAAAAGTAAGAACAGTGACACTCAACCAGTCAGTTAATAATCAGACAAGGGAGTTAGAGCAATGGCTCATCAATGCTGTGCCCTTCCTGAATAGGCATGAGGGCCTGCAGTGTCCTGAGAGTGCCTGACACTGATTCTGAAGAACCCACTTAAACACCCAGGCATGGCCATATGCACCTTTGCCCCCCAGTTCCTTAGTTCCAGAGACCCGGAAATCACTGGAATTTGTGACAACAAATTCAAAAAGTCACGAAGTTCCAGGATCAGTAAGAGACTCCTGCTCAAACAAGAACAAACAGCAATGCAATGGACATGATGGACCTATGATAATGTCCTGTTTTGGACACTGCAGGAAAGCACATGAGGGGGCTGCCTGGGCACAGACATGTAAGTGCCTTCTCGTCCTCCTCCTCCTCCCCACAACCAAGCAAAAATATGCTTCAGTCAAGTCTGTAGTATATTAAAAGAGGAATCAGATAGGAAATGGATGGTAAGATTTTTTTTTTACTGGTGCATCGTTTGATGCATGAATCCACACTATTCTCTGATTGGGTGTTCATATGAGGCAAGGAGAAAGCTAAGAAAGTATATAGAAAGTCAATGCCAATATTTAGTCATTCCCATAAAGGAATGTTTTTATTTGGGATGACAGGCTTCCTTAAGGTTCACAAACATTCCCTAATTGTAAATAAATAGAATTCACAGGCCCAAAATTTCCATGACACACATCCAGGAAAGATGCTATATATTATAGAGATAAATCAAATGTATCAAATGTATTCAAATGCAATTTCATTTTTATTCACGTTTGAGTTTGGGTTGGTTCTTAAAGTCAGACACTCTCAGGAGACTGTGCTAGATTCAATAGTGCAGAAGTTCACGGTTATATTTTAAGACTTTAAAAAATATAAAAGAAGTTTCAAAATCTATTATCTTTTATACTCCCTAATAATTATGACTATGACTCACTCAAATCAACCTTTCAAGTATCTTGGTATCTTGTCATAAAATAAAGGACAAGTTACAGAGCACCTTAAGAAGAAGTTAATAAAGAGAATACATGCATAAAGCTGATGCTTTCATTTGGCTTAAGTTTAAAAGCCTCCAAACTTATCATTAAAGTTAATTTCTGATAACATGTCCTAAAACTGCCTTTTCAAATTAGTTTTCGCATTATGGTTTATATTAAACTTGGAAAATCCCTTTATGATGTGTATAAAATGGTTTTGAATCTACAGTAATTCCATTCCTGGTTTTCATTCAAAAATCAGAGAGGTGAGATGGGGTGATTTACATATGGCCATATAATTATCCTGGCACAGAGATTCACAAAAGACAGTTACCAACTCAGGGTACAGTGACACAGAAATGGAAAGGAATGACACACCCTGTAGCTTTACTAATCACTTCATCATCAATTAGTGTCATGAATAAATTACCCTCTTAAGTGAAAAATTATAGACAACCCTGCAGAGTAGACCAAATCTGGCAGTACATGCTTTCTACTAATAAAGTGGAAATTCTGTATTTAATTAGCCTTGATTTTAGAAACTGTTATGAAAATAGGATTTAAAAAAAAAACAGTGAAGTAAAAAAAAACACCCATTGATCATATTTAATGTTATATCTTCTGAGTTGCTGATTTTATCCCAAGGGACACACCTTAACACAGTGTGAATATCTCAAAGTGTTTTCAAATAACCTGAATTTAATATAAATGTGTTTGCCTGAGATGGGTGGATTAAGAGTGGGAGACTGAAAAATAAAGAACACTTTTATCAGGACCAGATAGTGTCATGATGTCCTATACCTATTACACATCATTTTTTCATCTTTATAAGATTGGAACGATTCCATAGAATAAATTTATTGTAAGACATGAACGAAATAATAGACACTAGACATTTAGAAAATGCTAATTATAATGCCTCTATGACACTCACAATCATGTAGATTTTCACGCATGGAAATGTATATATAGCAGCACAGTTACCGAGAACCCTTCATGGTTTTCCTGATTTCTGGTTCTTCTTTGGGAAATAGCAGGAGGCCACTTTTTGAAATAGTGATCTCCTGTCTTGAGACCAGACCATGGTATGCAGAGGCATATTATCCATGTGTCAGAGTCTCTCAGTTCAAACTGGTCATGGCTAGCCTTTAGTTCTTGTCCCCCCCACCCCACCCCCATGATGCCACTGTAAGGTAACTATGGTGACTCCATGCTTCTAAGGCAGGACAAGTCGATTATTCCTGTGTGATGGTGGGCAAAGCAATGGCTGGTCCAAGAAGCACAGGTGGTTCTACTTTCCAAGGTCCCTAATAACTTTCGTTACTATTGTGATATGTTTGTTCATAAGAAATGACTTCAAAAAGTGTCTTGAACCCTAAGGTTTTGGTATTTGAAATATCCTTCTCCATTCATTACACTCTAATGTATAGAATTCTCTGTCTATATGAAATGAAATGCAGGGCAATACTTTATTTTTTGCATGTCACTTCATGGGCTACTGTGCAGCCAACAAGATGTTTAAATTAAAAATCTACTTAAAAGTCTCAATATATCATTAGGCAAGATTAGCAATAGCATGATGATGTAAACATAAAACAAAGATGTTTCACTAAGCTTATCTGAACAAATTCACATGTGTATTAAATATGTAGGGGCATATTAGGGTGAAGAGTTAACAATGTCAGTTCCCACCAACCTTGGAAACAACACTTCGATATTTAATGGAAATCTACACTTTAACTGCAAAGAAGAGAAACATTTTTATTAAAGACAGAGTCTAACTCTATAGCCCAAGTTGACCTTGAACTTACTATGAAGCCCAGGCTGGTTTCCAGTTAGTTAACTTCCTGGCTCAGACTCTTGAGTGCTGGTATTACTAGCATGTTCATCTTTACACACAGTCTTATGTTGAGCCAAAATAATCCCTCTACTCCTTTTCTTGACCAACACTGGGATTTCCTCTTCTCAAAGGCCTTGGCATCATCACACCTGTTTTCTTCTATGCTTTAGTCCATCTAATATGTGTTCTTCACTATATGTTTTGAGAACCAAACATAATTTTTTAATTCTGCTTTTGCATAGGGTAATGATTTGGCAGGTATTATGTCCCCTCCAAATGCAACTCAAATGGGAAAGAATGCCTTTCAACCACTAAGAGGGGGATTACCAAGTTTCTACTAACACATATCAACTCAGTGGCTTTTTATACATAGAGACTGTTAAGCCCCACTTCAAGAAATTCTTTATTTAAAAATATTTTTATTTATTCATTTTCAAGCAGAGAGAGAGAGAGAGAGAGAGAGAGAGAGCACCAGGACCACCACCTGTGGGTCTGGCTTATGTGGGTCCTGGGGAATTGAACCCAGGGTCTTAGGCACTGGAGGCAAGTGCCTTATTCACTGAGCCATCTCTCCAGCCCTTCAAGAGATTCTTATGAGTCTATTGGAACACGTGGAACTCTGGAAGGTGTTTATCAAGATATTCCCAAGGAGGTCCAGATATAGGTGACTCAAATGCCCATTACACATAAATCTAAGAAAACATTTATTTTCAGAGCTAAGTTTAATGAGAGTTGGAATTACATTGTCCCCCCCCCCACCTTCCAAGACCTCAGCTACCAAATAGATGCTGCAGAGGTACTTTTTTTTTTTCTTCTAGATTTGTATAAGATGAATCTGGATTTCTATGTTAATTATTTAACACAGCACAAAAGGCCAGAGAAGATGGATTGCATCAAATCCCTAGGTGTAGGCTGTCGACATTCATCAGTTTATACACGTTTATTTGTTCATTTATATTTTTGTGTAGTTACTAGGTGTCATGTACACTATTGGAGGCAATGGATAGAACATAAAATATTCTCTACTTATTACTAAATAGACCAGCCGAGCAAAGAAAGCCGTCACTAGTCGTGAACCATCTTAGACTTTTTCCTAGACAAGGTGGAGTAGTGCTCACTCTCATTACTGTTGGGCCAAGCTTGTCAACTCTAAGTGTACTGTTGTCTTTCTCAGGTGAGTTCTATGCACTATTTCCCATCTGCCTCTTTCCTTCTCTGAAAACACTTCAACCCAAATTGTGCCTTTTGGGGGCTTAGTTTGTTATTTTCACAGAAGCTTCATGTATTTAAACAATAATCTAATATGCCAGATCCAACATGTCCATCCCTGCTTTACAGATGAGGACACGTGGTGGAAAGAAGGCAGGGAGGGCACCTTGACACAGCAGCAAATAGAACCAGTGGCAGGAAGTGAGGAGAGTGCTGGTCTCTGACTCTCAGCTCACTCGTTTCCATTTCCTTGCCTTGCTTTCTGAGCTTCATGGTGCCTGGAACATTTTGACTTGACAGAGATTCTTGTGCCAAAGGATGCATATAGATATGCCCCTGACAATACCAGGCAGCTTATTCCAAGTGAATATCATTAGGTCTATAGAGTTCACCAGTTAAACGTAGGTAATAAGAATCCAGAATATTTGGAGTAGGTTAGAAAGGAATAAGTGTATTATATTTCTATGGATCAAAACTCCTACCTTTGTCTCAGACCTAATCCTCCATGCTCAGTAAACAGCTCCACTGACTAGTTTTCTGAGAAGATGGGTCATGTTCTTTTACAGCTCAGTACTTTTGAAGGCATATTTGTCTCTGAATGAAACTCTCTGGACATGTATCATATGGCTCCTCCTTGTCATTCAAGCCTCAGGCACAACTGTAACTTTCCAATTTTAATCCTCTTTTTTACTGTATTTACTTAATGCTACTACTCAATTGTCACGTGACATTGGCTTACTTTATTATCTTCTTCGTGGCACCTCTTCTTATTGGAAATGGTCTTCACTTATTTGCTTCTCTGTCGTTCTCACTAGAACATTGATTGAGGCATGGTAATAATTTTTAAATTATTTGGAAGTACAATCTAAGAACAAAAACAGAATCTGCTATAGAGAAAGTACTCAGTGAATATTTAGATCAATAAAATAATGAATACTCTAAGTTATAATGTAGAAATAGCTAAGAGCATTTAGAGGCAAAATGAGGTAAGAAAGACACGCCATGTCCGTATTTGAAAGTGATATATATGTCTGCTACAATGTGGAAGTTCTGAGGTTTTCATGGTGTAAATAGCAGCTGCATAGAAATTTTCAAATACCTTATCGTCATTTGCCCAACAATGCCAAAGGAAAACACAGTGAAGGCTGTTGAATGATGTACTGTACATCAGAAACCTTCCTCAAAGTGTGAGCCTACTAAAGACTATAAATATATTAAACATTACCTATGCTTTAATATGAAAATACTCCCATGCCTATGTCTGTTGAACATGTCTCTGTAAGTTATTACCTGACACCACCAGATCTTCTGAGGTATCTTGGTCATTGTCAGAACAACTCAAAATAATAAGTGATGAGAGGAAACCAGGCTATGTTTTCTCTTTCCAAGAACCAAGAGGCAAAGTCATGGTTCTAGATAATTTTGTTACATTTTGGTATCAATGAATATGACCTTTGGATTAGTTAATTTCTCTAGAGGAACAGAACCAATTGAATGAATATGTAGCATGAAGGGGAATATAGGTCATAAATTAGATGGATATCATAAAGGCTGGGCTGTTCAATTATAGCTGTCTGCTGGTTGGAGTGTCTGGGCAGCTGGTAGCTGCTCAGTCCACAAGGCTGGATGTCTCAGCAGTCCCAAACTTGCACTGAAGACCTCGAGGATTCCTGTTCCTAGGCCGATCTTTAGTCCACATTGGAAGGCTGATGACCTGGGTTGTGATGTTTGTTAAAGAACACAGCAGCAGGGTAGATGCACAGACCTACAAGTAGCTTGGTCAGCCTGGCACTCAGCCACATTCCATGTGTTTTCTCAGAGTTTCTTTACAATTATTCCTCCACCAAAAGGACTTTTCACTCTGGAGGAAGGATTTCCTCCCTCTGTTAATCCTTTCTGGAAATTTCCTAACAGACTTCCCAGCAGGCATGTCTCTGACTTCATTCCTAGTGTGATTAAGGTGACAACAGAAATTAGCTACCATTGTCTATTGGCATTCATATTCATATTTAGAAAATAATGAATTATCTTTTGGGAAACTTCATGGCTTCCAGGGCTTATGTTGACTTGTCTGAGTCAAAATTCTGTACAAGAATCATCTGAATAGATCATGTGGGAAAACGGGAGTATATACCTATATATTATATCAAGGGCACCTGAACTCTGTTTCTGGCATGAGCAAGTTAAACTTATATTTTAAATAGATGATAAAGTTGCATAAAGTATTAGACTTCACAGCAGTTAGTTTCAAGTGAAAGATTTCAAAGTCATAAAGAAGTCCTTTGCTTTAGGGAAAGAAGGGTATTGTAAATAGAGGCTAGAATGATCAAAGACACATACATCTAAGTAAGAATACTGATGGAATTTAGCATTCTTATTGTAGAGGCTGGGGAAAGAAATGGCTCAGCAGATCAGGACACTTGCTGTGCAAGCATAAGGACCCTAAAGGCCTGAGACTACCTGATTTCAGTTCCCCTGTACCCATGTAAATGATTGGGCATGGATATGCATATTTGCCTAACCTAGTTCTGTGAGAGGCAGAAGCCAGAGAATTTATCAGGCTAACAGACCTCTCCCCAAAATGGAAGCTCTGGGTTAATTGAGAGACTCCATCTCAAGGAAATGGGTAGATGGGTGAAAGGAAGAGGGTGATGGCATGCAGAGGACAAGGATATCTGTACACACATTTGTATAGACTAAACATATCATATCACCCCCCCACACACACAAACAGTCAATGTTTTTAACCATTATAAGAAGAAATCCGTGAAAAAAATGATATCTGTGTTCTTAGGCCTGAAATGTTAGAGTCATGTAATGTGAAACTGAAGCAGATGGAATTGTTTCACATAGAGTTTTTTAGTAACTATCTTAATTCTTTAGATAGACTAAAAGGAAGGACAGTAGATTTAATCACATGATTTACAAAGTAGGCATCAGGTTTTCTGTCTTGTTTAAGAAAGGCTGGGTAGCATAGGATGGGGACAGATAATTCCTCTGGAGTGGATGAGCTTGCTTTGACATGGAACTTTCCTATAGTCTCATCTAACAGAGGACAAGGGTTAGTCCACTGGATTTTAGAATAACAAGATAAAGGTGCAAAGTATTCTGAGTGTGAGGATTCATCATCTCTGGGAGGTTTAGTTCTTCTACAGGTCATTTTCATAGACCTCCCACATGGGTTTATATTACATTTCCATACATAATTATAAGTCTAATACACTACCAAGAGATGGGGTTTTGCTATTTATAAGTCTCATAATAAAAGAGTATTATGTAAATATTGCCACATATTTTATGTACATTATGTTTCTGTGATTATGGAAATAGATTTTCTGTATGGCATTGCTAAGCTCATCCAACATATAACAGTGACCATGGAGAATTTTTGACATTAAGGAAACATAAATGGAAAAGACATATTAAATGGCTATAAAATACTCATTTATATAAAATAATATTGAGTTAACAAAAATCCATTTGGGAAATTCATTATTCATAGACAGAATTCCAACATTCTATAGGAAATTTATATGGTTCAGAATATCTTTTTAATTTTCAATCATTTTTGTAAAGCTGTTTGTAATCTTAATTTTTGACAAATATGTAGCTTTGAAAGTATATAGTAATATTATAATTATATACTTTTGAATAATTGAAACAAACAAATTAGGATATTCATTTCCTCTAATACTTGTTATCTTTTCCTCTCATTTAACTTTAACTACTTCTTTCTTGGCCAACATGTCTACACTTATTCAACACTCCCACAGTGGCTATAACCACCTTTGTATTTTCTGCTTCTATAATTTATTGCTTATATTTCACATGAAAGGGGGAGCAAGTATTTTTTTGTCTTCTAAACCTATTTCACTTTGTGCATTAGCTTCCTGGTTCATCCATGACAGAGCAAAAAAAAAAAAACCAAAAATTCCAATTTTCTTGATTTAACTTTTGTTCCTTTAAATCATACTTTTCTAGATCCTATAATACAGGGGGAACACCTAGAATTCAAACAAAAATTTTTAAATATGAATTCAGATCTCGGCTATGGCAAGTGTTAAAAAGTGAAATTGATATTAGAGACTAACCCACTCAATTACCTTATTTAAAGAAGAAGAAACTAAAGGCGATATCAGAAGTGTGGACAGGTATAGGTCAATAACTGTATGTGGAAGGAAGGACACAGAGATATGTTCCATAAGAAACCTTACCATCTCTAAAACTAGGTATAATAAACCCTTCTATTAGAACAATAACATAAACTGAAGGGGAACAGAAAAAATATTTCAAAAAGTCTCTCAGTAATGGTAAGAAGTTGGGATTTATTTGAAGTTCGATGGGAAGTCATTAAGTAATATTAAAGAGTAGAGTGATATAATCAGGATTGATTTCAATATATTCTATTAATGACCAATTGGCAGCAATCTCCTGTCTCTATTTCCATTTCCTCATCTTTAAAATGAGAACATAAGGTCATTTTTTAATGGTTGAATTTTTTTACAGTCTATTATGCTATAGAATCTTTTTCTGGCTACACACAATAAATCAACCTCTCAGGGCACCAGGACTTTTATGAGTCATGGAAGGGATGACATTTAAATTTCATTTGGACCAGGCTCTTAGCACAATGTAGTGGAAAGAGCAGAGGGCAGGAATCATGGCTTTCTGCTCAGTGGCTATGTGGGATCTCGAGAATTTGGTCAAATCTTAAAGTCTTCATTCATTTATTAAGTGGAAGAATAATATCTTACTAGCAAGTTTCTTCATGTATAAGGAGTTCATTAAAAGTGAATTGTCTTATTCTCTTCTCTGAGATATCTGAAAAATGTGACACTATGTCTCAATTATAAAGTTTTTTGTTTAAACACCTTACATGAATACTTTCAATTAACGTGTTAATCAAATCAAAGAATTGGGATTTTGTGAATGATAATCATGCGATGTGTACCTGATGCAACACTTCCAAAATGTCCTTGAAGGATAAGGGCATTCCACATCATTCATGAGTTAGGTAAAACACAGTATGAGATGGAAACTCATGAGGGAGAAGTCAGTAAGTGCCTAACTTAGCTTTCCTGCTGGAACTGTGCCAGGATTCAATTTTCCACTGGAACAAGGACATGTGCAATGTTTTGTGGTTTCTCACTGGTTCTGTATGGCCTACATTGTGAAATATATTGGACCATTTCTGTGTCCTGTTGAATATTGGAACAAATGCTAGACTCTACTTAAGGTTTGTACTATGGTGGGGTCCCTCAACATTCACATTTATTTTCATAATATTCCAGAGGCTAAAAAAAAACTTCTTCCTCAATTTATTTGATATTGTTACTTTCCTCTAGTTTTCCAAGGTGATCATTTTGTCTTCTGTCTACTAAGTTGTAGCTTCAAGTATTTGGATGGTTTAGCTTTAAGATGCTCCTGCCCTTTAAAGGTAAAGAGAAAAAAAATAAATGGTGGTAGATAGATGGATAGATGACAGATAGATGATAGGGAGAGAGAGAGAGAGTGAGAGACAGAGAGAGAGACAGAGAGAGAAACATAAATACATTTTTATATCCAAGTATATCCAAGATTTTTCCTGATGAAAACCAAAAGCTTGGATTGTAAAAGGACCCAATACAGACTGTTTCAATCAGGGATAATAAGAAGGATGTTTTTTTTTTAAAATATTTTAATAAAGATATCTCTTTTTACATAGATACCCTTCTAATCTTCTTTGTCAAGCAGATAAAATTACTTCCATTTTCCTAATTCTTTTCACTTCAGATCCACATATTGTTGGCTTATCATTTGCCATTTGGATATATTAATTGCTATGCCACTCCCTATTGGAACTAGATGGAATCTTACTTTCAGTTTCAAGGTCCTTTTAGTGAGTTTGTAGCCACACTTATCACAACTTTTGGCACATTTTCAGTACTTAACTAATATCACTGGACTAATTTATATAAACTGCACTGAACTGGTCTGTCTCTTGGTAAATTTATTTTAGAAAACATCACTAATACAACCTAGTGTCACCAAATCTGTGCACATAAACATTACAATCATCTAGAAAGGTTGTTAGAAATAGAGGTTGAAAAGTTATATCAGGCATTTAATGAGTAATTTGAATAAGTATTAAATTGAATTGGGGGGATGGGATGGGGAGGGTGGGTAAGAATTTTGTGGCAGCAGCAACTGGAATGGAATCTGGGTGAAGTGACTGGAGACAGAGGTTCTATTGATAAGGACAACATAACCAGTGTATGAATTGAACTCTTTAGGAAATGCTTTGTAATTATTTCACCCACTAAAATATTTTCTCAATGCAATCAATTAACAATGTTTTGTGCCCACTAATGAGAACTCAAAGCTATATTAAGTGACTATTGCTAGCCTTTAGTAGCTTAGAATAAGACCATCATATAAAAGTTCTGTTCAATTATTTAAATGTGTTTAGGCCTGGGACCACTAATCAGTAGTTAATGACGCTCCCTCATAAAGCCTGCCAATACCATTTCAATCTGTCCCAGAACCTACTTAAAGCTATAAAGTCCCTGGGAATGTGGCATGGTGAATGCGTGTGTAATCCTGACTCTGCATGTGATAATGGGAGGCAGAAGGCAGGATAATTCTATATTTAGGGCCTGGCTAGTCTGGTGTTCCTTTTCAGCAACAAGAGACCCTGTCTCAAGGAGGTTGGAAAAAGAGCACAGAAGCCCTGAGGGAAGCCTCTGACCTCTTCATGCATACTGTTACATGTGCACACAAATACCCAAACATAAAGAAAGAAAAAAAGAAAGAATGAAACATTTAACATTTAACATCTTTGTTGTCAATAATTAGATACATTATATGAGCAAATCTTGTGGTGTTACCCCCATTTTCCTCCTCCTTGTCCCCAACCCACTGGGGAGGCCCTCCTTGGTGGGCATACTGTGGGCATACTGGATCAGTCCATGGGGTAGGGGGTTATAAATTGCACAAGAGAAAGAATGTTTAAAGGATTGCACTTAGGGATTCCCAATGAGCATAGAACCTAATCT
>PVHP010027730.1:0-23704 GCA_004024765.1 Zapus hudsonius
CTCTACAGTCACACATTCTATCTCACCTTTAGGGGCCTGCTTTGCCTTCCTTCTGGTTATAGGCCTAGAGGCGAAGATGGGTGGGGACAAAGGATTTGCCTTAACTGTGATAAATTAGGAAAAAATGAGGCCGGAGGATACCTGGGGAGGATTATCTGAACTTCCTGGAGCCCATTGTAAATGGGTGAGTTGCTAGGTGCTTGTAATTTACATGCCTAATGTCAGTACATATCTCTGTGCTGTATTATAAAATCTCTTTGTAACTGGGGTTCGGGGCCAATGCTTCATTTATGCTTGGACTGCCTGGGCTCAGGCCTGAGACCTGGGTGTAAAATTAAAACTCTCCTCTCCTCTTGCTGAAAAAAAAAAAAATTGATGAGCAGTGGGTGAGATACATTCTCCTCCACTAGTTCTGCCTGCATTTTCTTCAGCCACACGGATGGTCTTCATGGTCTTTATCAGAGCTGCTAATGCTGAGTGAAAAACATTAGCTGGCCCCTTAAGCCAGACCCTCAGTGATGTCTAATCTGTCTGGAGCCAAGAAAGAAGCTCTAAATACAGCTCGTGTGGCCTGGTGTCCAGAGTTACCAGCGCCTCTTGCCGTCTTTCTCCACTCAACCCTCAGAGAGCCAGAACCTCCAGAGGTTAGCTTTATCCTTCATTACACACTATATTAAAACAAAAAAGTCTCAAAGAATGCTTAAAAAACATGATAATATAACCATGAATCTAGATTGGGTGTTTATTATAAGTTTTTGGGATGAGTTGAATATTGTCTAAAGTTAATTTTCTGACCTAAGTGGTTGTGTTTCAGAGGAGTAGGAGAATGACCTTATTTATACTGAGAACACAATGACATATCTGGGACTATGGGGGCATCATGTCAGTTACCCACAATCATTCAGGGAAAAATAAAGTGTTCTGTACCTACAAATTTTTTTGAACTTTGAGGTATATAAATATAATAATAATATTTAAAGAAACCTGTGCCCTGTGCCTGTCTCTCATTGTTTCTTTTCCAGACAATAAATTTCTTCTAGACAGTAAATAGAGACCCAAGTTGAAGTCTCAGGTGTGTCATTCATAAGTTTATGATGCTATAAAAGACTTCACACCTTCCCCAGCCTCCCGGCTTTGCGCCTATGAAGCTGCGTTCATACTAGTACTTACCCCAGCTTTTTGTTTGGGGTGAGATGCTTCGTGTGTTAGTAATGAGAAAAGCATGAGGGCATCCATGTAGCATTCAGCTCTTGGCTGGTTCTAGAACAGGTGCCTAAAGGGAAAGGCCAGCAAGCTTGTTCTTCCTGCATTCTCTCCAGCGCAGTAGAGGAGCCTGTGCTAGCTGTCCCCAGCTTGTAACTTCATTCTTTCAGTCTCAGCATTTCTGGCTCCCATACAGGAGTGACACTTGTTCACCTGGCCCAGCTTTCTGGCCTCAGGCCACTCAGTCTTCCCACACACAGCCAAGGAGCTCTCACAGTTGGCTTGGAAAAAAATAAGGGAGAGCATTTCTTAGAGTATGAGACATCTTCTCTGTTTCTGGCTCCAGAGGGGAGCAGAGGCAAGGATTTGCTCAGGCGCCTTCTTCACTGGGAGTGAGACATCAGAAGTCAAAGGCTAGGACCAGGCCTGCTCTGGGCACAAGTATGTCTCTGAGGACTTGAGCAAAACTCTCCTAGAGAAGTAGTTAGAACATATGGAGCACTCCAGCAATCCCACTGAGGAAGGCCTCAGTGCAATGGGGGCAGGGAGGAGGGAAACGGGGGTACCCAACAGAAGACTTGTTCAGAGTCTCTACTTATTAATGAAAATAAAGAAGTGGGAACAGAAAAGCTTTAATGGATGTCCTCATCACTTTCTTAGGGGCTGAGACTCCCTGCTGTACCCATGTAGATGTAGGTAAGTGATCTCATTGGCCCAGGGGAGGAGTAGCTGTTTCTGGCTACTCCTCATCTGCCACCAGACAGAAGGCAACTCCAGAACAAGACTGGTGTCCGTGAGTACCTGGTGAGGCTCCAGATGACACCCTCAGAGCATAGCAAATTCACAGAGAAAACTCGCGTGCTGGAGGAGGGCATGAGGCCCCATCCCTCCCTGAGGAGTTCCTGGCAGTTACTGGTTGCTGGTGGAGTGTGGTGTAGACACTGGTAAATTGCATGTGCTCTGGTAAATAATCTCCCCTCCATGCTCATGCAGGCATACCTAATTAAACTCCTCGGTGGGTCACACAAGAAAAAGACATCAAAGGAATTTGTTGGGAAGAAAAAGGGATTCAGTGTAAGGAAGTTGAGGAGGGGGAGACAAGAGAAGGGAATAGGAGGGGATTATGTTCAAAGTACACTATATACATGTATAAAAATTGACAAAGAGAGAAAGAGAAAAGTTCCTAGGGAAAGGAGAAAGGAGCCTGCCCAGGTCCCAAAAAGACAGGCAGAATGTGGATGGGCTTAGCAGCGAGGAGAGAGCAGGTAAGGATGTTCGTAGTGTCGCAGTATCTCCCAATTCTGGGTGACTCACTGTCCCTAGGGATCACCTTGCTCTGGATCTACAGCTGGTGGGTGACAGCTGGGATTCCAGTTCAGGCCACTGCTCCAGAGTCATCCCTCATCCCCTTCCTTCGTCTACACCATGCTGCCTCCTGGAGGCCACAGTGGGCAAACCCAGCCAAAGTGGAGGGATGGGAAAGGAATCAGTGGACAGAGGAAGTCACGGTAAGTGACCGAAAGCTGTAACCAACCAGTTTTCAGAGGCAATAGGTTCATCAGGCAATAGGTTGAAAGAAGGAAAGTCCACATGCTGGGAGTCCACCAAAGGGCCCGGCCCCTCTGCCATGGCTCCCTGGCCATCTGGTGTGCCTCTCCTGACACCTGTGCAGCTCCTCTGCATGTGTCCTTGAAGACCACTGCTCTAGCTTCCATCCTGCCCTTCCTCTGCCCCTCCCAGATCTCCCTTCCTCCCTCCAGCCTCCCCCAAGCCCCGGCCCTGTGTCTCTTGACTCGTTAGCCACCACTACTGCAGAAACAGCAGCAATTCTGGTCAGCTCCTCCCTGTCCCCACCACCAGCACTCCTTCCTGGCCTTCAAAGGAGAGTTTGGAACATGGACTTGGGTTGTAATCATCTCTGTATTGCAGGAGAAAAGAGTCTGCCACTAGGAGTCAGTATACATTTGGTTATTTAAATCAATTGTAGTTCCTTCCATACCTACTAGGCAAGCTCTCTGATAACGCGCATTCTCACTGTCAGGAAATCACGTTTGAGGGCCCCCTCAAACTGGGTATGCCAGGAGAGGTCTTGAACATGGACACTTGTTTGTCCCTTATGCATTTCCCCAGCAAAGCTTTTTTTTTTTTTTTTTTTTAGATCCCACAACTGGATCAGAGATTTGAGAACATTAACTGTTGGCTTCCTGGCACCAGAGAACTACAAAAAGGCAAAGCCACTACCCCCATGGCTCCTTCCCCTCATTTGATATGGCTGTAATGGTTACTTCCATTCCTCTGTGATTAGCACACCTCAGGGGCTTGGGGTATGGGCTTACTTGTTGAGCACTAGCCCTGCAAAGCACCTCTCATTTTGTATTGCATTCCTCAAGCATTCTGGTGAAGGGGCCTGTGCTGACCTCCCCACTGTGGGATGGATTTCCTTGCAGGGTAAGTCTATGGGAAACTTCCTTCCTGGAATGGGAATGTGACCCCTGGCTGGGTGTCCATTGGAGCCACAGGGTGTGGGTGCACCTGCAGGGTCTCCCTCCCTCACAGAGGGACTAGAATCCCACTTCTGCAAATCCACCCTGCTCGGGCCCGGAAGAACATCTGGGCTTCCTCCTACTGACCACTGCTGAAGGCCTGGACACCTGCATGTGATTAGGGCTCGGCAGACACCCACAGACCCACAGTTGATGGCTGAGCACTGGTGACATATCCCAGGGGACAAGTTCCCCACATCACTGTTCCTTCCAACAGGTGAATGCAGATCCCAAGGGCACAGGAGTTGTGACAACAGGCTCCGCTTTCAGCAGAGCCCAATGAGCGGCACACCCTAGCACAGCAGGGCCAGGCAGGAAGCCGAGAAGTGCGTCCTTGCAGAGAGCCCTTAGATTGCATCTCAGTATTTGAAAAGCAGGACTCAATTGTAAATGCCATTTCTCTTTCTCCCTGTAACTGCCTCTTCTTTATTAACTGCATTAGCTTCTACATGGGCTGTGTGAAGCTTGAAAACCAAGAGAATGAACATTTTACCTACGATTGTTATAAAGGAAGCATAAGACTTTACACTTTTTCACGGCAGGATCACAGAGTTTATATATTTATTGAACCTGCTAAATGAGCTAAAAGGAAAAGAAGAGTTTTCTCCCAATTAAAAGAAAACTTCGAGCCGGGCGTGGTGGCGCACGCCTTTAATCCCAGCACTCGGGAGGCAGAGGTAGGAGGATCACCGTGAGTTCAAGGCCACCCTGAGACTACATAGTGAATTCCAGGTCAGCCTGGGCTAGAGCGAGACCCTACCTCGAAAAAAAAAAGAAAAAGAAAACTTCATTTAGAAGTAATGAAGAAGCAGAAAGAGAGGTGTCCTTCGCCAGAGAAGGAAGCTAACATGGCTGCAGAGACTCACGGGGATTATGCAGAAATACTGGACACATGCTGGCTCCATCATTGACAGAACGGAGGGTCACACTGATAGGTTCCATATCCCAAAAGGTGAGAGCCAGTCCGTGTCAGCTTCCTATGACTGCACTCTGACACTGATTCTCTCCCAGAAACATCTAAGGGACAGAAGAAATAGCCTTTTCCATCATCTGTAGGAAAAGTCAGGTGTGGGAACCAGAAGAGCCAGGGAACATGGTGTCGGGCAGGTGTCACTGAGCACAAGTTCTTTGTTGGGGATTGAGCAAGAATGGCCTGCCAGATTTGCTAGAAGACTTGACTGGGTTCTCTGAAATGTGTCATTGTTCTTGCACAGGAAGTTGGCCTTGTGAGTTCAGAGGCCAGTCTGCAATGTCCAAAGAGGAGAGCTCACGCTTTCTGCAGTGTGCTAGGTCCTCAGCCTGAAGTATATGAAAATTCAAAGTCTTTCCATTCCAGCTGGGTTTGGAATGAGTGCTCATTCTTTATAAATTATAACATTCATTTCCCACTGCATTTAGGCCTCTTCTCCCCTGAACCCAGGCTTTGACTTCACCTGCCAACATAGTGGCCTTATGCAGCATGGGGCTGGGTGTAGTATCTCATTCAGTTTCAGAGTGGACACAAGGACCTAGGGTGCAACAGCTCCATGCCTGAAGCCCCTGAACCCCACCTCCACTTTGAGTCCTTGGTGTTTCAAAGGGCAGTGGTCAGCATAAGTGGTCAGCAGAGCCATTCATAGTATGCAGCTGTCTGTTTTGACTCTTGGCTCCTGTTCCCCAAGGCAGAGCAGAACTAGACTAATACAGAAAGGCAACTCATAAATGCTGAAACCCCCTTCTAAATACCAGTCATAAGAAGTTTTATGAATAAAATATTTAATTAACCTATCTGTACAAAATATTAAAGTGGTTAATGATGAGTATACAAGCATGTTTAACAAATATATACTGCTATGGAATAGTCAAGAAAAATAGAGTTTGCTGTTTTACAGGTCATTTACATTTCAATATGTACAACCTATTTAAATTTGAGAATACATATACACATGAATTTCTACCTGCTAGCTGACCTGACTGCAGGCACCATTGCTCAGTGTCAGCAAGTACAGCCCAATTGGCCAGGCCGGACAACAGAAAAATATGTGGTCAGCTGCAGCCTGCAAGCCCTGGATTCTGCGCTGGCCAGACCAGAGATGGAAAATTGCCAACAAGGAGAATTCAATTGCCATCAAATAGTTACAAACCTATTCCAGCCACACGCGCACCCCCATCTCCTTACTCCGAAGCCAAGCTGAGGAACAGTAGGTGTCGGTGAATAATGAAAGGGACTTATCCCTAAAAATAATTAATTTTGTCTTTAGCTGCTGAGAGAACAGTATGTTGGTGGCATTACCATCACTTCGAGTTTTGCCATTTCCTTAAAATCACAGCATCGGAATCAGATTAAATTTGCTTTTTAAGCAGCAGGCCACTCACCATGAGCCACATTCCAGTGCCCACCTAGGGCTACATAAGCAGTACTACTTCATAAGCAGGTGCAGGAGTTCAGCGACAGCCTTCACAATGAAAGGACCTGCTTCTTTCTTTATATACAGAACAGAACAAAAAAAAATCCCAAATTTTTCAGAATCCCTTATTGTCATTCTGCTGAAAGGGCAAGTTGCAGACAGCATATTAATCCTTGTAAAAAATGCATTAACTTTTCATTAAAGTGAAAATCTTCCAGCTAAAAGACCTAAAGTGACCTGATTATGATTCTTTGTCAAAGAAAACATAAAAGCGGCTTGTCCTCTACACTATAAAGTGAAATGCAAAAATAAAATTACACTAAGGGTGCTCATGTCTAACCCGTGATTTATCCAAGGTGGATAATGCCAGAGAAATTCCCCTCTTGGGAGTCTCTGTTCCCGGCTTGGAACATTTGCCTGTTTCCCAGCCAGGAAACATGTTTCATCCAGAACTTTCTTACCAAACTTGATCGTCATTTTTCTAAATGGAATGCGAGATGGCTTTCTCTGACAGACAGGCTCTGACTCCAAAATATGTTACAAAGAAATAAGCCTGATTGCGGGGCCCATTCCTCAAGCCTGCCTGCCTGCTCCCCTCATACTAAGTTGCTGCTGTGCCCTGAGGTGGGGTGGGGATCAAGGGAGCATACACCTGGGCAAGAAAAGGCCCTCAGCACACGTCTCTGCTTTGTAGGTTTGTTCCGCTGAAAACCCAGGTGAGAGTTGTTTACAACCTTTGTGAGTGGTCTGAGAGGAGCCAGGCTGGAGGGGAAGCTTAGAAGCTGGGGTTTCTGTCAAAGTAGAGACAGGTTATTTGTATCTGCTCCAAACGGGTAGGTAGCTCATGACCTAGAGCCGCCCACCCCCCAAATCTGGCAGCACAGGTAGTATTCTCTGGGGAGCTGAGCCTGTGTGCTTCAATGTGTACAATGTGCCTTACCAGAACTCTTGGTTTGATCCACCACACGCACTGCCCAAGAAGGACCAGATGTAATTCTACGTGCTGACAGCCTAGAAACTGTGGGCCCCAGATGCAGGCATCTCACCCATCCCTCAGCATGGAGCAGTGCAGACATGGCTACAAGAAGTATTCCCCCTGCCGGGCCACATCGCCAGCCATTTTGTTTTCCAGGAACACAAAAGATAGTAAATCAAAACACAGAAGAAAAGCAACTGACCTCATCCCAAAGGTTCAAAGCATCCTACAGGTAGTGCCACACCTAAAGGTGCTTTTCCTGGTTTTCCTAGGCAACTGACTTCAGCACTCCTTGAAAAAGATTAAGTTTTTGGACTACAACTTTGCTCAGGCGGCCCTCTCCAAATGCAGTTTCACCTGATGAGAGAGATGTGCTTCTGATACCAAGCCCCAGAAGTCCCTTTGGATATTGCGACATTCTTACCATTGAAGGAGATGTATGTGGAAGATTCTGGAAGGCCTGTAAGGTCTGCATGAGCAGGAGGAAGGGACCACCACCTGCTAGGCATGCTGTTTTCAGGCCGCATTTGAACTTCAACAGCAATGACCTCACACCCCTCTGCCCCCATCCTGACATTTTTGCTGTAATGGCTGCCACCACTCCCATGTAGCACCCACCCCAGCTCTGCCTGGATGAAGGCTTAGGACCAAATCCTTGGAGAGCTAGCTAGAAGCACAGCACAGGTGGGAAGAGGGCAGCTCTGGAGGAGGGAGGTGTGTGCACACCAAGGACAAAGCACCTGCCTCCGGGGATGAAGCTGGGAGCTTACAGGCCTCAGTACCCCTCCAACATCTCCAAGGTCTCCCCCCAGCCTTTGAGCATAAGGATGGCTCCCCGTGCCTCAGGGTGGCAGCACTAAGAACCTCCCAGAGCCTTGCTCAGATTATTCAGTCATGTCGCTGAGCTCTTACACAAATTAGCAAACAGCATATGGGAGAAAGAAAACTAGACTCCAGCTTAAAGGGCCTGGGGGTTCCCCAGACAAAAAGCCAAACAAACTGAAAAATTCAAAATAAACGTCTTTTGGACTCCTCCCTTCTAATGGTTCTGAATGTTAAAATCTACCACCATTTTATTAGTCATAAAAAGGAAGAGCGGATGGTGTTCTGATTCCTGTGTCCTGATGACCTCAGACCCAGATACGGCATGAGGAGGGGGGCACTTGCCTGGTGCCTCTGAGACAGTGACAAGACCCAATCTGGGCTCCCACCAAGACACAGCCTTCCTTTGCCCTAGAACTAGTCACTCATCAGTCTCAGCCTGCACTGCCTCGATCCACTCTGTGAGCACAGGTTCAACTCAAGCCAGGGTAGCAACACCCCTCAGCCAGGGGGCAGAGAGAGAAAGGGTCTTGGTTTGGGGGAAACCAAGCCCCACCCTTCATTCCTGGCCTCCTCTGCACCTGCCTCACCCCAGATGGAAGCAGAAGTAACATCCATGCAGCACCAACAGAGGTTGGTGAGATGAGGTGTGCCACCCATACACCCATTGCAAGTGCCGCCAGACTGGAGTCAGAAGTGCCCTTTTCCAGGCGGTCTCATTCATTCTGCCCTGGAATGGCAGTGGAATCCTAGGATGTTGGGCTAGACTGGTCCTCGTTTTAAGAACCAGACGCTGAAGCTCAAGCAGGGAGATGACTGCCTGTGATGGACTTGCCTCAGGCTTCTCTCAGGAGATGCCCTGTGGAGGCCTGGCGCTGGGCTGGTCTCTCCCCAGTGGGCACAAGCTTCCCTCTGAGGTGCCTGTTCCTGGGTACACAGAAGCCCGCAGCTGGCCTTGACTCAGACATAACAGCCCCAAGGGAATTCCTAGTTTTATAAGGACTAGGTTCCCTCCTCTGCATCCTCTCTTCCCTTCCCAACCCAAACACTCTGGAGAGCAAACATCAGCCTTACAGCTGCTTTTGCAGCCTACATCTTACCAACCCTCTTGCTGAGGCCCTGGAGCTGGGCACAGAGAGGAGCTCTGTGTCCCTGGCTACGGAAGTCTGTTCTCCCAGAAAGGACAGGCTATCTGGAGAAGCAGAGAGCAAAACCCAAGAGAGCAGCCTGGTCTTCCTTGCTTTATGCTGCTTTTTCTGCAGGGCTGACCTCTTCATGCACAAGCAGGTCTCTTAGCAAGAATGTGATGCAGCTCACTGCGCAGTCTGCAATCCCAGGTGCCTTGTGCTGGGAGGGGGACAGCTGACAGGATGAGGATCTGAAGGATTTTGCTAACTCTTCCATTCGATCCCAGGCTGCCCAAACTTCAGGACTCATAGCTGGCTTCTGTCCCCACTGACTCCATGAGCACTGTCAAGGACGATTGGCATGGGTCTTGCAGGGTTTGTGGCTGTCATACAAATGCTAGATTTGGCAAAGCTGAGCTTCCCCACACTAAGACAACGAAGAGCTCCATCTTCTCCACAAGAGCCAGCCCAGCTGCTTGGAAACTCAGAATCCCACAAGGCCAACATTTGGGAATCCTGCCTGCATAGGGATTTCCCTTAATAAATTCTGACAACCAGCAGCAGTGACCAGACTGCCCTGGTGTTTAGCAGGTGGGCCCAGGTAGCTTCCCCCCCATCCCTGAGCAGGTGTGTCAGACCTCCTCACTCACTGGAAACTCACTTCAGATGATCTCAGGTAGTAGCACAGGATTCTCCTCAGTGAAGTGGAAATTGCTGTTTACAGCAGGGACACTGGTAACCTCAGATTTGGGGGAGGGAAGACATCTTCATTGGCTCCTGACAGACTTAGTCCCTGCTCACTTGATTGCTTTTCCTCTAATTGTTTGAAATAAGGCTTGCACTGAACCAGGAGCTCACCAATTCAGCTAGACAAGTTAGCCAGCAAGCCCAGGGATCCTCCTTTCTCTGCTTCCCCAGCAGTGGTATAGCTACCATACCAGGTTTTTATGTTGGTTCTAGGGATCCAAGTCCTCCGAGGCTTCTAGGAGACCTTTGTTTACTGGCTGAGGACAGTAGCCTTCTGAGGTGTGACCTGGATATAGGGAAATATCCACTGGCAGCATCACAGCACACTCATATCACCATGCACCCAATCACCCACAACACACCCACACACACCCACAGTACACCTTATTAGAAGAAGGTCCTAAGCAGAAACAAAGGGAATAGGCATTTTCCTACTGTAAAAATCTTGGTTAAATCAAGGGATTTCTAACCCATTGCTTTTCCTACTAAGAAAAGCATCAAAATGTTTCCTTTTAGCCAAAGTAGTGATTGGGGCCCTAAATTTTTCTCAAAGTAATATTTACCTGTTATTTTTTCATTAAGTTCCTATCTAAATTTTCCAACATGGAAACTTTTAAGTTTAGTGTCATTTTTAGTTCTTCATTATGAAAAGAGAAGTCGCTATTAAAATCATCACTTAGAATAAAAGAGGGAGACTTCCTGGCAAATCCAGAAATCTGGGCACCATGTCTGCCCAGGCACAAAGAAAAAGAGAGGAGAGAGAGAGAGAGAGAGAGAGAGAGAGAGAGAGAGAGAGAGAGAGAGAGAGAGAGAGAAGATGGAATTGCACCAAAGAAGCCACTTGTGAACTTTTTAAAGAAATACTTGCATATTTGGTTATTTATAACTGCACACCCAGACCTAATATCTAACCACATTATAAAAAATGAAAACCTTAATTTTAAGAATAAATTATACATGGATTTTCCCCCTGGAGAGGGGATTCTTACAGAATGAAAGACTCCCATGGAGGCCTTAAATAAATTAGCTGAGTCTAAATCTGTCTTTTCTGTCTCTCGAGTGTAAAGTGTAACCACTAAGAATTAAAATACGTATAAATTGTTCTGGACCAAGACACAGAATTAATGCTTCTCTTGGTGAATCCTGTGCCTAAAGGAGAAATCACAGCCCAGTACTTTTAAACAGCAGTACCCAAGAGGGCTACAGAGTTTGTCAAAGAGGCCCTGACAGGTGGAGCCCAGCTTCTCTTCACCAACCATTGACAAAAGCCGACCTCACCACCTCCAAAGGACTCTCAGACAGAAACGAATTCAAAAAACATTTGACAAATAACATTCTTCAGAACAAAATTGAGGAAATGGGAGACAGACTTGCACCCAAAACCCTGGCCTTTGGAAGGGGCCACAGTTTGCCAGGCTGGGAGTGATGAGTGCCTTCCTGGTGTGCTGCAGGTCTGGGTTGTGACTTTAGTTCTGACAAAGGCACTTTTGTGTGGCTTCACATCCCGTTACCATCACACTGCCAAAAACTACAGCAACAACACAGCCCAAGCATGTAAACACCGCCCAGAGCTGATAGCTAAGCGCAAGCACATGTTGGCCCACTCACTGGGAGGATGGATGCCTTTGGGAGCGGAACTGCACCTACCTGGCTGGGAAGCCTGAGTCCCCCTGGGGCTGGCCCGGGACACTCAAGTCCTGACAGCTTCTTCCCCAGCCTCTTAGGAAATGCTGCATGACTCTAGGGGTCATTGCACTAACTCCCTCTGACCAGCTTGGGAGCTTCTGAACCAGGCAGGTCCCACCCCATTCCCCCAGTGTTATGGCAGCTCAAACTGGGCAGTTTAAAATCCCCCCATACCCCCATTTCCTTTCTGTCCAAAGATAAAAATATTCTTCCCATTTTATAAACTATTTCCAATCAGAATTGGTTTTTTTAAAAGGGGTAGGGGTTCACAGTGTTAACTTGTGCAGAGATCTGGGAAGCCTCACAGCATATTCTTTTAAACAAAATTTGCTTTTCAAAACGCGGGCAGCACCGCGTTAGATTTTTTAAAAAGATACAGGAAAGGATGATCTTTGCAGCGGTCCCTTACTGTGAGATTCGCAATGCGCACTTCCAGAAATCTGGGTAGTACAGCCTTGCAGTGGGACCCCGGGTGCAACTCCTGGAACTCTCACCCAGCCCATCATTGACGTCCCACTCGGCCAGAAACAGAGTCCCCAATCCTAACCCGATTCTACCAGAACACAAACATCCTCCCCTCCCAAAAGAAGGCAGCAGGCTGTGGTGATCTGTGTACAACATACGCATGGCTGTGACATTCAGTAGCGGCAGACTATCTCTGCCCAAGGCTTTGGCTGCTGCCGTCCACGGTAAAAGTGTGCGTGAGTGAAGGAGCGTGTGCGTGTGAACGTGCGCTCTCCTCTGCAGACGCGCGGAGCCAAAGTTCGCCCTTCACCCGGCCTGGCTCCCAGCCGCTCTTCAGCGACGGTCCTCGGCGGCGGCTGCCCCTCTCCGGCTTTCACGCTACCTGCAGCCGCAGGCTTCCACCACCATGTCCTCGTACTGCTTGTAGACCACGTTGTTGGCGGCGTCGATGTAGAGGATGCTGATGGGGCTGAGGCGCGCGGGCACGCAGCAGGACGCGGGCGCCGCGTCGGGCGCCATGGAGTTGAGCAGCGTCTGGATGATGGCGTGGTTGGTGGGCTCGAGGTGCGAGCGCAGCGGAAAGTCGCACACGCCCTCGCAGTGATAGGCCTCGTAGTCCAGCGGCGCGATGATCCAGTCGTCCCAGCCCAGCTCCTTGAAGTCCACGTGCAGAGGCTTGCGGCTGCAGCGGCTCCGGCCCCTGCGCCCGGGACCTCGGCCCGCGCCGCCTCCTCCGCCGCCGCCGCCACCGCCGCCGCCGCTCCCCGGGGCCGCCCGCGTGCCAGCCAGAGCTGTCCGTCGCCACCTGCGTCCGCCCAAGGCCGCCTTCGGAGACCCAGCGCCGGGTCCCGGGTCGGGCGGAGGCTCTGCGGCCAGGGCGGCCCGAAGCGCGCGGGCCTGGGCGCGAATCTCCCGAAAGAGGCTCTCCTTCCTGTGCGTGCGGGACGACACCACCAGCAGCGCGCGCTCCTCGGCCGCCGCAACGCCTCCTCCCCGCCAGCCGAAGCCCAGCCGCCGCGGGGCCAGCGGGCTCGAGCCCGCCACCGCGTGCAGCATCAAGCAAAGCGGACCGGAGCCGCGCGGCCCGCGGCGGTGGTTGCGCACCGCGTCCGCCACGTCGAACACTTCCCAGCGCGCGCGGTCCAAGGGCTCGGCCGGCCGCGAGTGCAGCAGGTGAGGGGATGGGGTGGCGCCCGGACAGGTGGACAGCAGCAGCAGCGGCGGCGAAGGAGCCACGCTGCCCGTGGCGGGCTCCCGAGACTCGCGACGCAGCACACGCAGCTCGGCACCCAGGACCTCATCAGCGTGGGGAAGACTGGACACGTCGAACAGGAACTTCTGGCCAGTCTCGGATGCCGATTCGTCTGCCGGGCGTGAGCAGAGACAGAAAGAGGAAAGTGAAGAGTAAAGCACGTAGACATAGGCGTTCCCCCCCCCCACTGTGTTAGGCTAGAATCCTTCTAAGCATTGCCGGAGTAATTCCTGTTGCAATGGGCATAACCCCAGTATCGGAGCCCCAACAGGAATGCTGCCTGCCTGGCCCAAAGCAAAGGAATCCTTTGTCTCCAAAGCCTGGAACTTTGGTTCATTTAGACACCACAACCACCACCAACACCAACCTAATGGCTGGGCTCAAAGCGCATCTCTGCGCCTGGGATCATGTCTCACAGCTACTCAAGCTCTGCTGACCGATCCAGCGTTTGCCAATGCGGTTCCATGCCAGACTTCCCGGCAGGGGCGAACTGAAGGCCATGTAGACACATCGGACATCATTCGCCCCTTCCTGAGGTCTGGGATTGTATGGGATTTGCTCCTTACCTCCTTCCTGGACAACTGCGAATTCTGGCTGTGAGAAAACGAAATATTCTCATCCCTAAACACACTTTCTTCCACTGTTCCCTCTCTTTTCCCAGCCCGTCTCCAACCCACCAACGTCTCCCAAGCAAGCTGAGCCCAGTGAGTCTCTAGAAGCAAAACACAGGCGCCAGTCCACTTTGCTTGTTTGACCAAATGGAACCGAGGCTGGCCATAGCTACAGACTCACCCAGTCTCAGCAAAGAGCATTCATTGCTGGTAACCCTCCTGAACCCCACTCTGGTCTCCTGGTCTGCTGGTTCCCCTGAAGGAAGAGGAAAGGGGGCAGTGGAACCTTCAAGGAAAAATTCCGAGCAGCGCAGAAGCTTTGCTGTGGCCGCTTCACAAGCTATTCTTTTGCTCTGCTGTGATTTATTTAGGGGTTGGGGTTTTATTTCTGGTCGTGAGCCTATTTTTTCTTTGGGGACTCAAAAAAAGTTTGAATTCCACCAAGCAGCAGATAAGGAGTTCCCTTTGAAGGGGGTCATATGGTTTCGTTTTGCCCCATCAGGAAGACCATGAAAACTCCCCCCACACACACATTGAGGATTTGCTCACCAACCATGGAACCTCCACGCTGGCCATATCCCCTAGGGACCTCAAGTGGCTTGGCTCCAAATTCAAGCTAGGGTAGCCAGTGAAACATGGGTGCTGGACTAGTGTTCCCAGCCTCTGTTTGCCCCCAGAAGGTTTGCTGAGCAATTTCTCTGGGCTTCCTCTTCAGCCTTCAACCTCCTCCTGTTTTCCTGGCCCTGCCATTTTCCTGAGGAAGGAGGAAGAAGAGGTAGCTTCTGGGGTTTGCTAGCTGAGCAAAGCTCCCCAGGAATGGTTGACCTGTTTCTATGACCCTGGTAGACCTAGCCAGTCGTAAGAAAGTCTAAGCATTCTGTTAGCTTAAGGCTCTGCACATTGTAGCCTACCTCTCCTGCAGCCTGGAAGGGGCCCATTCAGGTACAGGTCAGAAGCAGAGCAACTGGGGTTTCCTGTGAGCATCCCAATGAATCAAGTCAGGCCTTCAGAGAATGCCTGATAATTCTAATGGCCCCTGAAGACCATGTGGGCCCAGGATCTCCATGTACTCAAACCGAAGCAGTCGGCATAGATGTGTGTTTGGGGGATGAATGATCAGGTCCCTGCACGGTGGTCTCTGTCTGTTTCCCCAAGTTTCCACTAGAGATGTGCAGACTGTCAGTGGCTCCTCACCCTCAGACCAGCAGCCTTACTTTCCAGCCTCTCGGCTCCTTTCCCTCCTGCTTTCCACACTAGCACTTTGGCTAGACAAAATTAAAGCCAAAATTACTTGTATTTCCGCCTGAAATTAGTTAAATTTTCCCTATCTGTCTGCTTTAATGACTTCAATGAGAGTAATAAAATCCAGATGACAAACAGCCACCACCCCACGGCCTCGCCCAAGTCCTACCTTTGGAAGGCCACAGTAAGGTGCACAACTGAGGCCCCAGGCGCTCCTTCAAAAAGTTCAGACAATCCTCTCCCACACACACACACACAACCAGAGCCCTGGGCCTCTGGTTCCCCAGGGCCTGGGTGCCACAGAGCACTGTCGCCCATACCCATTTACTTCCCACACACAAGCCACCAGAGAAGGGCCCAGCATTTAATGCCCAGAGAGGTCATTTACTTTAGTCTCTGCCTGGTGTTTCCCTGGACTCCCTCCAATCTGTGCATCCCCCCAGGAGCCTGGGGACTGCCACCACCACGGTCACTGCTAGTCCCTCTTGGCGGGAACTCCAAAGTCCCCTTCTTTCTTCTCAGAGGCTGCAGGCCCGAGACGCTTCCTTCCCTAAAAAGCAGATCTTGGACACTGCCTGCTCCTTGAAGGGACCCACCAGTCGTCAACTCCGCAAAGCCGGGGCCGCGCCTGGTGAGCTACGGCTACGGTCCAGGCAGCGCGGGTTCAGGTGCTTTATGCTGGGCAGCAAAGTTTCCATCACCTGAGGCCGGGACCCGTGGCACCCGTGGGACCGAGGCCGGTCTCAGCCCGGGAGCAAACGGGATGGACGGAAAGTACCTTGAGTCGCCTGATCTGCGAAACCCGTGATGGTGTCCGCGCGGCCATGGCCGGAGACAGAGGCTGCTCCGACCGAAGCCCTCCCGGCCAGGCTCCGGTAAAGCGACATCATGAAACGGTGAGGCACCACCGAGCCGTTCCTGAAGCTGGAGCCGGCGGCGCGGCGCGCCACGCGTGCTCCGGGAGCCGCGGCGGCCTGGAAGGCGGAGGGGCCGGGAGTCGGGACTGTGGTCCGCCCGCCCCCGCCGCCCCCCGGGCTCCAGGCCGGTCCGGCCCCGGAGGCTCGAAGCACGGCGGCGGCTTCCAAGCCGTCGCGGGGGCGGCAGGCGCTCAGCAGCCAGAGACACAGCGCGGCGGCGGCGCTCAGGTCCATGGGCTCCGTGGGCCGGCCGGCCGGGCGACACGGGCTCCGTGGAAGTCCCCCGGCGCCTTTGGAACATAGTGTTTAATAATGGGGAAGTGTGCGCAGCCAGCCGCGGCCCCCCTTCTCGCCCACCCCACCCCCGCCCAGCGCCCGGAGCAGCGCCCCCTGCTGCACACTGGGCCGGCGACGCCGAGCCCCCCATCCCGGCCGGAGCCGGATCCTCCACCCCCAGCTCCCCACCGCAGGGGTCCGCACCCGTCCTCGCCCTGGGCTGCCCGCCCGAGGCTCCCGCCACCACGCCGCGACCCGCCCCCGCCCCGCGGCAGTCCGACCCACTCCACCCACCACGCCCCTGCGCCCTGGACCAGTGCGCTCCGCTCCACTCTAGGCCGTGGCGACCCGCCCAGCCTTCTCCCCTTTCCTCGGCGGAGAAACGCCGCCCTCGGGGTTCCGATCCCTGAGTGCTGGGACACCAAATCTGGGCCCGAGAACTGGCCTGGCCCTCCCTCCGGTTCAGATTGCTCGTAGCCACGGGGATGCGCGCGGCCGGCCGGCTTAAGAGTGTGTCTAGGATCCTCAGTAGGGTGTCTCCCCGGCCGCAGCCTCTAAAATCCGCAACGTGCAGCCAGATCGGGGAAGGAAGCTGTCTGTAAGGGAGGAAGAAAGGAAGAGTGGCTGGAAGGGTCGGCCAGAAAAAGACAGATGGACGCGGACCGACCGTTGGGAGAGGAGAGATGGGCGGAGATCTTGCACCAAAGCAGGAGCCTAGCTCTTGAGTGCAAGACTTCTTGAGGAGCGGACTCCCACGAAGGGTGGCTGTCAGTGTTCGAACGTGCGACCAAAGTGGTGACCTTCTGCCCGCCTTCTAGGGGGGCGGCTGCCACATGTCTTCAAGGTCAGACCAGCAAAAAAGCAACCTGCTACTGGTATGTTCAGGAGTGGCCAGGAGTCGGGAGGGCAGGCAGCCCAGAGGGGAGGTGCTTCATTCCACTGTCGGTGGAAGGGGCTTCCTCCCGTGGCCAAGCCTTGGAGCACTCTCGAGTGGGCACTCAGGTCCTCATCTAACTTGGACCCATCCTAGAGAGGGAACTGCGCAGCACCAGCACGGCTTGGAGATCAACTGTGAACTGTCAGGCAGTCTGAGGGGCCTGTACTGAACGGGTCCTGAAAAAGAACCTTTTCTTTTAAAAATAGCACTTGGTACTGAACGCGAAATCTAGACCTGGGCTAAGTCTTGATCACTGGGCAGTCCCATTCAAATCCACTTAGGTCTGGATGCTGTCATCCACGTTGACTCACTGGAGCATCTTCCCAACCAACTGTGGCCCAGGCTCCCGAGTTCCCCTGTAGGGCGGTTTCCTCTCCTGTGAATTCTTCAATCTTTACCATGGGGCCAAAGGAGGCATGACCCAGACTCATTCTAGAGCCTCCATTATATCTGGGGACTAGAGGGAAAGGAAGGCCTGGCCAGGGTCAATAGTTGTTCAGCCCAACACCCATGGAGGAGAAAGGCCTGAGAACTCCGTGGTCATCCTGCTGATGAGATGATGGGAAGCTCTGAGATAACTCTTGGACTTGGGGACCCAGGTTCGAGAATGGATGGAAAAGATAACCATAGGTTTTTCCTCTCTTGCTGCTAATACAAAATAGGCATAGCAGAACAGGCAGAGGCTAGATGAAAGAGCTCTCTCCCCACCTATCCACCCATGCATATGCTATCTGGGCCCCTCCATCTTGGAGGTCTCCTTTCACACCTTTGGGTGTTTTGAAAACCATTCTACTCTATTAGGAAAAGACGTGGGAGCCCTGCGCTAAGAATCAGTATCATGGTTCCAGGTCCGGCTTGGACAACTGACAGTAAGTCCCTTTGCTTGTCTTGGTTCAGTTTCCCCCGCTGTATAAAAGCGAGAGAGGAAAGAACCTGGCATGATCTTGGCATAGTAGATAGCAATTTGGGGAGGGGTGTTTCCAGGAATGGTCTCTCTCTAGCCCAGGCTGACCTGGAATTCACTATGTAGTCTCAAGGTGGCCTCAAGCTCACAGTGATCTTCCTGCCTCTGCCTCCCAAGTGCTGGGATTAAAAGTGTGTACCACCACATCTGGCTTGACTATTTTTTGACTATATAACACCCCTGACCTGAGGCTACCTTGGGGCTCAGGAATTAGGAATGAGCTAGTGACCTTTCCTGCTTTCTATGCAAGCAAGCTTCATAGTTTCTTTGAGACTGGATTTCCTTGTCTGTGCTTTGGTTCATGGCTAGGATAGCAGACTGGCCCAGAGGACGCTCAGCCACCTTGTCCCCCTCTCCCCTCCATTCTGACTGCGAAGTGCTACTTGCTGAAAGTGTGGCCAAGAAGCCAGGACTCAACCTCTCCACCTGCACTCATGCACTCATTCATCCATCTCCCCATTCATTCCTTCTTTCATGTAAAGTCTTATTGCTAGACACTCTTCCACATGGGGTGGATTCAGCAATGCATAGGACATGGAGTGCCGGGGAAGCAGAAGAAATAAGCAGTAAGCACATAGGTGCACAGCATACTGTCAGGAGGTTTTGAGTATACCACAACGAGAAACCAGGGCTGGTGTGTGTGTGTGTGTGAGTGTGTGTGTTGATCAGCATAGAAAACACTGGAGTAGAGCCCAGGGAAGAGGGAGGCATGAAGTGCTGGACCACACCTGTCCTTTTTCCTGCGTAAGTAATAATTACTAGCCATTTGTCTTGTGCCCACTGTCATGTACCCACCTGTGTCGGTTCCTCCTCACAGCTGCTCATACTAATTTTATAGAAGAAAGTTGAGCCACAAAAAAGTTGAGCACCCTCCCCACGGTCACCTGGTGAGTAGCCAACAGTGTCTGCCCAACACTTGATTCCATTGCCCCACGGGGACAAGACTGTGAGGGGCTTTGATCTGACACTTCCCTCTGTGGAGATGCATCGCCCTGCCTTGGTTCTCTGGGAGCTTCTTGGCAGAGAAAGCAACTCAGCTCCAGGTGAAGATGAGAGAGTCCCCAAGGGACATCTTCCCGCCACTGCAGTCAGTTCACCACACCTGGAAACCATCTGTAGAACCAGCAGCAAGGCCTGCCCATTCTCCAGGTCTCCGGATGTCCTGACCAGGGCTTTACCTCCCATGAATGGGCATCTAGCTATAATGAAGATGCAGAGAGACAGGGAGGATAGGAGATCTCCAGCCATTTGTCCTGGGCTGTGTGACTGACTCTACAGTCCTGGTGAACAGGTGGCCCCAGTTGGGCCCATAATTGCAAGCCCGGTCCAGCCCTGTTTAGTGCTTCATCTTGATGGGTGCAGGGAGCCTTTGGTCACTGGCTGAGCAGGAGAGAGCCAGAGTTTCCGGCTGGGAGACCTTGACATTGTGCTCAGTTAATGGAAACTTTTCTGTCCTCAGTTTTGGAAATCTGTGGCTGCAGACCAGAAGCAGGTGACAGGAGCAGTGTTAGAGCAGGTGGGATTAAACAGGGGCTGAAAGCCCTCACCTTTGCTCCTGGCCCCTGTGATGACCCCAGGTCAGTCAGGAGGGGTGAGTTCCATATTGTTACCCCCAGGTCTTTCCTGCATAGGCCTCCCCATCCCAGAAACTATTGTCTTCAGTCATAGGATCCTAGGATCTGACAGAACCTTTGGGTTCAACTTTCCATACTGTGCATAGATCACAACAGATCTCTACTCAGACTTTTTGCATGCCTGCAGAGATGGGATTTGTTCCATCCCCATCAGCCTTCCTGTAGCTGAATGTACTGACCCGTGAGAACTATGTCTCTCAAAGACACCTCGACTGTAGCTATAAAAAATTTAAATATCACATGGGATTATGCCAGTTGGGAAGTTGGTCTTGGATCCTGCCAGCTAGAGCACATTGTGGTGATCTTTGAGGACTGGAGCCTTCCTCCCCTGTAGCTATGTGGAACCTGCTCTGCTCCTGCCACACCCAGAACCAGGAGTTCCTTAGAGATGACCTGCTGTGCTGCCCACATTGCCCACGTGAGGGAGCCAAGCCCTCAACAAAGGGAAGTAACCTGCAGCTGGTCATTTGGCATCTTGGCCATCTGGATGCCCTCTCTGAGCTTGGGCCTTTGTTCTCCATCCCAGCCCAGAGGGCCTCAGCTCTGCTTGGCTCAGTGCACCTGTGAGTCAAGCAAGATGATGGGCGGCCTCCACCCTGGCCACTGTTGGCATACTCCATCCTGGCAACTGTGCATGTTCTGGAAAATCCAGAGAACTGAATTCAGACCCCCACCAACCTCTGACTGCAATCCCTCACCTTTGCCCCCTGCACCCTACAGTGAGGCTGCCAGTTGAATGCCCAAGGAAAAGTAGGAGGGGGAGGGTAGGACCCTGATCATGTCCTCTGATCCAGAGCTATAAAGACGATGAGAAGGGAGGAAGCAGAGTCCTGGGTTAGGTCTCCCTGGGTGAGAAAGAAAGGAACAAAAGCAACAATAGCTCACAGTGGCATCTCCCAGTCCCTGACTTTTGGTTTCCAACTCCTTTCAGCCCCTAGAAAAGCTGCAAGTGGCTCTCCCAGAAAAACCTGGGGCAGCAAAAGTGAGAATATTCCAGTTAAGCTCTAAGCCAGACTCTGCATATGCCCTGGACTGGGATTCCTCAAGCCCCAGAAATTGTCCAAGCTCAAACCCTAGGAAAACTGCCCAGGTTTCCCCCAAACAACAGCTCTGACATCCACACTAAGGTCCTGGCAACCCTGACCCCAGTCCTCTGGGTGTGGTCTGTCCTGTGTCACTGGCCACTGGGTGCGGGAGGGGAAGAAAGGTAATAGAGAAGGGAGGGTAGCTTCTTTCCCAGAGGCCTTCCACCAGCCCCAGGGCTTGGGACAATTGGCAGAAGATTGGTGGATACTGCCATCTACTGGTACTTATATGTAACAGCATCAAGACGCCAAAGCAATGCCTAATCCTAGGAACATGCCTTCAGAAAGGTCAGGAAAAACATTTTGGGGTGATGGGTGAGGGCGCAGTTATGATGATGACCTGGCTTCCAAACCTCCACACCACCTTCACTGTAGGCTACCTTTGAGACTTTAATGGAATATATTCACCACTGTCTGTAATCCCAGCACCCAAGAGGAAGAGGCAAGGGGATATTAAATTTAAGGCCAGTCTGGGCTACATAATGAGACCCTGCCTAAAACAATGGAGACAGATGCCTACCTACCTTGGAGTAGGGTGCTAAAGAATAGGTGAAATAAATCCAGGACAGACTTTACCACAGGACCTGGCTCACTTAATGGAAGCTGGTTTAACTCTAGGCCATCTGGTCTCTGAGGGACCATGGCCCTTGTGGCATTCCCACAAGGTGAAGGCCAGTAGTCTGAATGTTCAGTGGTATGTCTCCTCATGTCTTGGAGGCTTTTATGGACAAATAAGATTAAAAATCAATTTTAAAAACTTTTAGGATAAATGTTGCCAAGACTTTGTGCAACTCTTTGGAATGCCCTCTCCAAATCTTGGGTGAAGAACCCAGGTTTCTGTCTTGGATACACGATGAGGAGGGGATGGGCAAAGCCATCTTCATCCTGGGAAAATGGAACGGGTAGATCCAGAGCAAGGTCTGAGGCACCAGAATGTAGCCTCCCAGTCTCAGGCGAGCCTTGCAGCCACCTGGGACCCATTCTGCAGCAGAATGGTGGGGCTGGTCAGATGCCATCCGGTTAGTTGGGCTGACCCAGGTCTCTGGTCCTTGTGGTAAAGGCACCTGGGCTATTGTTCCTGACACTGCCCTACAGAGGATTTCACACCTCCAAAACATAACCCTAGACCATGGAAAGCTCTGCCTGCTCAGTATTTCCCAGGCAGCTAACCTCTAAATAATACATCAGGGCAAGACTCAGTTGCATTCTGTGCCCCAGATTCACTCCTGGTGTGGATAAAGAGCTATGGGACTCAAATTCTCCTGATGGCTGGAAATGCAAATCCCAAAATTGAGACAACGGAAACAAAATCTAAAAAGTCACCAACAAAATATCCACTGAAAAACAAACAATCAGATGGCGCTTTTTATCTCTCTGGATAGCAAACCTCCAAGAGATCAAGTGCATTATTGACAAGGGCAAGGGAATTTTCCATACTTTCTTGGCAGGAATAACAATTTATAGAGATTTTCCAAGAGCAATTTGACAATATCAACAGTTTAAAGGACAAAATCCTCTGATTTAGCACTTCCATGTGTAGAAATTGGACTTGATAGACTGGCATGTAGGACCTTGTGGTGTAACGGTTGTATGTCTGACTCTAGACTTGCAGGAGTGAAGGTAAATGTAGAAGGATTTTTTAAAAAAAAAATGGGGCTGGAAAGATTGCTCAGTGGGTTAAGGCACTTGCCTACAAAGCCTAAGGGCCTGGGTTTGATTCTCCAGTACCAACATAAAGCCAGATGCACAAAGTGGTGCATCTGGAGTTCCTTTGCAGTGGCTGGAGGCCCTGGCACAACCACTCTCTCTCTCTCTCTCTCTCTCTCTATATATATATATATATATATATATATATCTGCCTCTCTCTTTCTCTCTCTATGTATATCTGCCTCTCTTTCTCTCTCTCTCTCTCTCTCTTTCTCTCTCTCTCCCACTCTCTCTCAAATAAGTAAATAAAATGTTATTTTTTAAAATCAATCCTGGGGCAGGGCAGGGTGTCTTCCCCTGGGAATTCAGCTCTCTAGAGGTAGGAAAACTTCTATCAGGGAAACCAGATGGTTGATGGCAGGAAACCTACCATGGGAGAACCCAGCTCTCTGAGGATAGGGAGCCTTCCGTCCATGGAGCCAGATCTCTGAGGGCAGGGAGCAGCTGGGGAAGCATGCCCCCTAAGGACAGGTAGATGGGAAAGCCTGCTTGATGGAGGGAGAGAGGCCCAGGCCAACCTACTGGTCACCTCCACAACCCCATATTCCTACTCTGGTGGCCTCCAAAGGTTTGGGACCTGGGTTTCAGGGCATCAGTGTTTGGAGCCTGTGCACCCTGGGCTGGTGAGAGGTAATGTGTGTTGGTGGGCTGTGTTCTTGGCCAGTGTGTTCCAGGTTGATGAAGAGAGCAGTGTGTTTGGGACCTGTGCTCTAGAGACAGCAGTGTGTGCATCCTGCATGATTGGGTCCTGTGCTGGGGAATGGAGAGGGAAGAGGGGCAATTGCTACTGCTCCCGAACCCCCCAAGCCCCAGAGGCAAGGCACAGCAGTGATCACAGCCAGAGGAGATTTCTGACCACCAAAGCAACTGTCATACCAGCCACCAGCCCAGATCTGCAGGTGTACCTGGAACCTCTACAACCCGAGTATCAGTGGTTACAGTGCCTTTCAACTCCAATCCGGCTCAAACCCAAAATAGAACACTCACTGAAGACCCTGAAAGGGCCAATACTTGCTGCCTCCTTAAGAAAATTAGACTTTTATCCCAAGATGGCTAGACCCAGCAAGCAGAGAGCCCTACAAAGGTCACCTAGTCCCACAGTGCAAGTCCCCAGTGAGAACAC
>PVHP010027731.1:0-23622 GCA_004024765.1 Zapus hudsonius
AGGTGGCATCCAACCTCAACTCATAGCTAACATTGAAATTTAACACAGTTCTGAATCTACAGTAGTAGAATATAGCCGGAACGGTTGCTGTGGAAATATCATCTGCTTTATGTCATGGTGTTAATCACTGGTGAAAGTACAGTGTGAGTTATGCCGTCCATGTATGTCATAAAGGTTGGCCAACAAAGATTTTAATAATATCATGGGAAATAGGTAGGAATAGAAGAAATAGAAGCCCAAAATATCATAGTGAAAATTAAGAGTATGTAGATGAGAAAAGTATGGAGATGTCATGTAATTATTTAACATTTTTACAAAAAAATACACAAAGTTTACTTTTATTAAATGTAATTTAAGTTAATTTTATTTTTAAATAAATTTAGTGGGATATCCTTTATATGGTATTTGAAAGCATCATATTATGAAAAATGTTTATCATATGAACTGGAAAATCTTGTTTTCCCACTAAGCACACTAAATTAAACATTCCACAAAACTGAATTTAAGCCACAATTTTATCAGAACAATCTATGCAGCTTTTAAGGAGGCCAATCCAAATTAGATTCAAAATCATAAAATCCTCACGAGCATACTGTAACCTAAAGAGTAAATAGTGGGTATCAACTGGCAAGAGGGGTCATGAGTAGCAGGGGAGAATGTCTAAGTCTGTGAACAATTGAGCAGTCTGAAAGCACCGGTCCCTTCCCTCACTGAGCTGTTGACCAAAGTGACCCATGAGGTTCCAAAAACAAGACAGAATTCTGTCAAGGCTCTTGAACGCCCTCCCCAGGCCTGAGACAAAATCCTGTTGCTGAAGAAACCACAGAATGCCATCGTTCAGCATTGAGAGACTCTTCGAGGTCTGGAATGGTAACCAGCCCCAAGATGGCAGTTAGTGCAGGGCTGGAAGACACTACACAAGCTGCCAGGGGAAGCAGATCAGCGACAGCTGGAGTAAACAGACCACTGGCATGAAACACACTCTGCGGCTATGAGTAGGCTGACCACACCTCCTACTGGGAGAGAACAGCAAACCAAGAAAGGAGCAATTGTGCAATGAAGGAGCCTGGGCCTGGGGGAGACAATGAACAGCTATTAAATTCGGCCAAATAGTCCATTCAGTGAGGGGGAACCCTTGATTGGAAATGGGGACTTAGGGCAATATGCACCGGACCCCATACTCAGGCTCCCAAGAAAAGATGCACTATGCGAACATCTGACAGGGAGGCTACTAAAAATAGAAACTAGGTAAGCCAGAATGGTGTTATATTTTATTTGTTAACCTATATTGTCCTCACTCTCCGATGGAGATTGTGTTTGTATTTTTCAGGATATAGCGAGTGAGCTGTGGCCCATATAACCCTACCATCCAACAGTAGGCAAAAAGCTGAGATCCTGGCAAGAGCAGAGCCACCACAGTTATATCATGGAGGATCCATAGGGAACCCAGCAGACAATGACAGATTAACAAGGGACCTATAACCACAGCCATTCAATCAACACAGGATAGGCCAATGAGACAGAAACCAAGGATTTTCGACACAAGGACCTCTAAACTCACAACATTAAAGCAGCCTTATTACTCACCCACCTCGACTCAGGGAACTGAGAGGAAGAGGGGGCGGAAAGATTGTGAGAGCCGTGGTGGGGGAGACTGTCCGGAGGCATGGCACCCATCAGTAACAACACACTTGGGCCAGGAAGACCGGGATGAGTACTAGGATATCCAGGATCCCTTGCCACAAGGACTGATACAGAGAGCCCACGGAGGAGGATATACAACTGATCAGGGATGGGGAGGGGGGGAATTGGGGAAGTCGGGATAACAACGCATGGTTTGCCCACTAAATAATGTAACTCATTATGGACAATAAATATATATTCTTTTAAAAAAAGACTATTTTGACAGAGCCATGTAGAATTCATTTATCCAGTTGTGAAATTATTTCTACCAGTATTTATATTATAATTGAAATTAATCTGTGAAGTGACTAAGGAGTTTATACTTTAGTAAGTGTATCTGTTCAGGAGTATGGCCTCTTTGTGTATAATAACCTTTAAAATTCTTTGTAAATGTTGATAGTTTTCTTCATAGAGGGTTAAAATGATTTTGTTACAAGCCGGGTGTGGTGGCGCATGCCTTTAATCCCAGCACTCGGGAGGCAGAGGTAGGAGGATCGCCATGAGTTCAAGGCCACCCTGAGACTACAGAGTGAATTCCAGGTCAGCCTGGGCTAGAGTGAAACCCTACCTTGAAAAAAAAAAAAAAAAGGTGATTTTGTTACATTTATTACCAGATTATTTATAGACATATATTATTTTTCACAGCAATTGTTTACATTATCTGCCATCTTTTCTCCACTGTAATTTTTAAAATAAATATTTTTGTTTAAAAAAATAAAAATAAAAATAAAAATCATTTCTAATTATGCTTGCTTATTTGCAATAGACTAATTCAGTAAACCCACCATCCTTGTTTAGAGAAGCAAAGCGGAGAATTGAGGCATCATTCCGTTACACATGGAATCCCATTGACTCCTCTGTGGTTTCCATTCAGGGAGGTAGTATTGAAGCTTAAGATTATAGTAGTCCTACACATTTCTCATCATTTTAAATAAGTTGCATATAGCCTGTAACTCCCAACTCTCTTTCACTTTTCCTGCTGTTAAATTCCCAGTCTGAGGAATGAAGACATCTCAATTTTCTGTTTTCAACTAAGTGTAAATTCAAAGATAAACACAAAGGTATTTTTCATGCATAATTATATTGTCAGCTGTTAGAAGCAGAAACTCATTATTATGCATAAAACAATTAGCAACCTCAACAAACATCTGCTTTATTCACTTGTTAAATAATTAGGGATTACTTGTCATATAACCTACACGGAAGGAATTGTGTACACCAATATAGATTAGACCCGTACGTGATATTTTAATGTTCCGGGGAAAATAAGTAAAATCATAATATAGAGAGAAGAGATTAATTGTGGTCATAAACATTCAAACAATACATGGGAAGAGAGTCCTCTAAACAAGGAGAGGTTCTCCAAAGAAAACTATCTGGAGAAATGGCCAGGCATGATTAATAAACAAAATGACTTATTTTGCTAATTACCTCCATATTTTTGATTGAGGACATTCAATTATAGAAATCATAAAATTTATAAACGGTTTCACAGCATTTCATTATGGAAATACTACAGATAAAGCATGGAACCATTGAAGTAGAAATTCTGAGTAAAGAAAATAGACTGAAAACAATTGAGAATAAGCATCTATTTCTGTTCAAATCTGATGACTTTCCGGAATATTTTCAACTGAATAGGATATTCGGTTCTCAGGTCTCTGATTGTTTGGGTTCCATATGTCAAAAAGTTCACAGGACCAAAGGATAATTTCATGGAAAGTTTCTAAATGCTTCAATTTTGTTCTGATTTTAATAGTAATGCATAGTAATTATACAAAGTAATATACTAACATAATAAAAAATAGCATAGTGGAAAATACTATGACTTTTCTCATCTATGATAGTACTGCTAAAATATTGAATTAGGTTAAAAATGAATGCTATTTGTCTGTTATTTTCTCATTGCAGAGACAAGATACCTGACAAATATCAGTTAAGGGAGGAAGGTTTTATTTCAGCTCCTAGATCCAGCTAACAGTGGGGAAGGCAGAGCAGCAGAATGGTCACACTCAGTCTAAGTGAGGAAGCAGAGCAGAGTGATGAGTGCTGGATGCTCAGCTTGCTTTTTCTTTGTAATACAGCCTAGGACTTCCAGTGTATAAAAGGTTGCCAACCACAGATGGGTAGGTCAACCCACCTGAATTAATTGTCTAGAAAATCCCTAACAAACATGCTCAGAGATTTATTTCTTTTGAGATTCTAAATCCTGACAAAGTGGCAGCTAGAGATTAACCATCAGATTGTGTACTTGTATTTTACTTCAAATTCCTTCACTTCAAACACTTGCACTGTAATGGTTATGTCATCCACTAGTGGAGAAAAGTCATTCAAATTCCCACATCTGCCCCAGTGAACACACATAACGTCCCCTTTAACTTAAAATGCAAATCCTTGAGGCAAGTTGCCTCTTCCATGCTGGTATGTAATATCAGGTCAATCAGAGAATGCTTCTGAGTTTTCCTTGCTCTGAGCGTTCAGTGTTTCACCAATTCTTCTGCTGCATGGTCTCCTCTGAACACATTCCCATCTCTGCAGACACCACTTTCCTGCCCTGGAAACTTCCTTTGCTTTGCTTCTAGTTTACATCTTTAACACATGCTGCAAACATGTAGTGTAACATTGCGTCTTGTCTTCTGAACCATCACAGAGCATAGTGTGCATGGGGTCCTTCATTCCAGAAGAACCCTTTGCCTTCAGTGTGCATTTTCTTGCCACAGGCATGGAAAGAGCTTCCCATTTCTCCTTTCATCTAATCTTTCCCCCTGAATTAACCTTTCTTCTCTCTGCCACCCCATATTTTACTGACCTCATATTTTACTCTTTTTAAAATGCAATATTACATGCATGTACATGTGGATGATTTCTGACCCCCTTCACTGCTTATGTTTAGCCTTGTGGAAGTGATACGTATGTGAGGAAAGATTTCTACTACCATGCAATGTTAATAGGATATCAAATTAAATAAATAAGCACTGAAAATTAAAGACTATTCTTTTAAATTTGAAACTGTCAGAAGCAGTTTTCTTAACAAAAACATGACTAAGTAAGCCGTTTTTTTTTTCTAAAGCAAGAAACTACACATATTTTTACAGCATCTATCAAAAATAAACATGCTCCCCACACCATCCCCCCATTTCCAGAGTTTTCATTGAAAATTCAGGAACTGGTATAAAAGATTAACAGTAACTAAGATTTCTGAATTACTATTAGTTGCTATCTATTTGTTTCTCATGTGTTTCAATAATTACCTCAGGTATGATTCACAAGTTTATCCACATTTAGTAGCTTCCAATGAAGCTGGATAAAAACAATTATAGAATAAACATTATTTTCACACAATTGATAAACCTTTCAATTATGATTGAGATCATAGCTTAACAAATTATAATTATCAGCAAAGTTTGGTTATAGCAAAGATCTTTATTGAAACAAATTTCACATAAATCCAGATATATAAAGGGTAAATGATAAGACATTTTCTACACAGTATCTACATGACTCATGATACTTTTCCATAATGTGTTTTAATAGTGATTAATAGCTCTGTTCTGACTCTCCATGCTGAGGAAAATAAAGGTTAGAAATATGGATTGGCCCTCTTACTAAGTGTGGAGTTGAAATGAGAATGGATTCTGTAACTGTTGCAACTAATGAAACACTAGCAAATATTGTTTTTTATATCCACATAGCTGTGGGCTCTGCTAAGTTAGAGGTCAAACACTCAAAGGAAGAATATTCCTAGCAAGGGACCTAAGAATACCACCATTATGGTAGGAACACGGTTAGTCGCAGAACAACAAAGAAACAAGCAGAGACAAATTTAAACAGAAATTAAGCATACAAGGTCCAAAGAATTAACAGAATATATTTAGTTGTAAAGTAGGTATAATCTTTTACTACCTTGAAAATCCTGAGATCTACTTCCAAAACTATTTACCAAATGGCATGATAGTGTCTGCCATGATCTGAATATGATCCTATAGGTCTTGTTAAGCAATTGAGGCATTAGTAGAGTGATGGATGGATGATGATGATGATGATGATGATAGATAGATAGATAGATAGATAGATAGATAGATAGATAGATAGATTAGATAGATGATTGATAGATAGATGATTGATAGATATAGATAGATGATAGATATAGATAGATAGATAGATAGATAGATGATAGATAGATAGATAGATAGATAGATGATAGATAGATAGATAGATAGATAGATAGATAGATAGATAGATAGATAGATAGATAGACAGATGATATTGGCACATGTGTCACTCTGGGCTGCTGTGAGGATATCCTAAGCTATACAATTTTGCATAATTACCTTTATCAAATGATAATTGGAACTTCAGAATTAAGAAGAGAAATTTCCTCTGCTATGTCATTTAAAGAGTTTTGGATATACTTAATGAGAGTCTCTATGTGTCAGAATGACATCTACTAAACCAATAAATGGAATAAGAAATGGATGCTCACTGATTGTGCCAGTTAAAACCCTTTTGGCCCATTCATGTCTCAACCCAGGTAAATTTGGAGAGTACTCTGTTTTTACTTGTTAACTCTGTATCCAAAGAAATCATAGAGTACACCTTTTAATCCATACTGGAAGTAGCCAGGACCAAAGGTTAGTGGCCCAGAGCCATTGGGTGTCATTAGAGGCTACCCAACATACCCTTGGCCACAGAACCTATAAGTAACAAAATACCTTCATGCTTAGAGGACACTGATGTTCTGGCATAAGTCAGAAGGAACCCTTCATTGTTCCCATCATAAGAGAGCCTTTTGACTTGAGTCACCTTTAGTTAGAGTCATCCACATATATGTATCCAAGATTTGAAAATATCCATCCTGGTATCTATGGTTGTTATCCCTCATCATGGATCTAGAATTACTAGAGAGGCCAAGTACACCTTAGGGCTTTGTCACCCCCTTTTAAATATTATTTATTTATTTGAAAACAGAGAAAAACAAAGAGGAGAGATAGAGAGAAAGAGAGAGAGAGAGAGAGAGAGAGAGAGAGAGAGAGAGAGAGAGAGAGAGCCAGAGAAAGAAAATAAGAGTGATTGGGCACACCAGGGCCTCCAGTTGGTGCAAATGCACTCCAGATGTGTGTGCCCCTTTGCGCATGTGGTACTGGGGAATGCAGGTAGCTAAAATTCAATCAAGTATGTACTTTTTAAGCTCACTAATGGATGTCCAAGAGTCTCTAGGGACATGAGAGGATCTTTGTGTCTCTCAGCAGTAGTGTCATCTGATTGTACAGTGAGGGCCATGCTGAACAACTAAATGGCTTTTCTGCAAAGCCTAGAGGACTGTTTTCCTCTGTTTTCACTCTCCTCTTTCATATTTACACCATTTTAAGTTGAATTTAGGGGTGTATATGTACCCTCCAATCACATAGACTAGTGACTTACCAAAGGGACAGTGCAGAACATGCTAGATCTCCTTTCATGTCTTTTGTTTGTTTGTTTGTTTTTTTTTCACCTGGGAGCACAGGCAAAAATGTTGACCTTTTTAGCTCCAGTAACTCCAACTGTCTTTGGCTTCTAGATATGGTCATTAAAAATATTTAGAAAGTAAGTTATAGCAACCTTGAATGGTGTGGCACATCCTATTAGTGAAACTTGCCTAAGAATCGGGGACAGTTTCTAACAGACAATATTTAACACAACAACCTAAACTCTTCTATTGCTTCTGGGGTATCTTCAAGGCCACAGCCTGGGTACATTCAGACAAATAAATAAATAAGCAAATAAACAAATAAATGAATATTATGCATATATGATTTATTATATTTATATATTTTAAAAATAAATATCTCACACCCCACACACATACAGATATATATATGAATCCGGCCATGTCACAGAGCATTTACGTATATCATCTTATTTATCCAATTGGGTAACAGAGGCCTTACATTTCATTATTTTTTTTCTGGGATAAATTGTAACATATAAATTCTGTTTGAATTACTTTACAATTATATCTATCTCTTGCATTTTTTAATCATAGTTTTGAATAACTATTGAATATATTATTTTATTACCTTTTAACCTTCATTGTGGACTTGAACATACTGTGAATAAAATAAGCATGTCTTTAATATATGATATTATTCTTGTTATGTCTTATTTTCTTATTACTGTTCTTGTGTGAAATTATGTTATGATGTATCTATAAATAAATGTTTTGTTCATATTTACTCTTAAAATGTAGCTTCTAATTGGGATAGTTCAATTATTCCTTCTTGATTATCATTTTCCATTCTTTTTATCTCTGTATAGAATTCTCATCTTGTATATACCTGTAATTGATTTTCCTGCTTTATTAGTATGTACCTTCTTATTACTATCATAATTTTATTATTTTGCATACAGAAATAAAAAATTGGATTTTTTATGTTTATTTTACATGTAACTCTTTGTTTTCCTTCCCACCTCTGCTCTCTCCTCACATCTTGTAACTTCTATCTCCAATACTCTGACTGTCACTTTCATGGCACATGTGATTTTTTTTGTCTTTCCCCTTTCACCATATTTTCCTGCCTTTTGTTTCTGATGTAGCTTTTGTTTACCATTGCATATAATATTTTTCTTTGAGAAATCTCTCCCATTACACTAATTTTCTGTTCAGTAGTACTTAACCACTTGCCTAATCAAACAACTTTTTTTCTTTATTTCATTATCAACCTTTTGATTGCTTCTTTTCAAGTATGCATAATGTTTCAAAGCTTTACTTCCAATGTTTTTTTTTTTTAGTCTATTACTGGAGAATCATTTCTAGTTCTTGATATGGGTTTCCTTATGTCCTGTTGGTTTTGATCAGATCTCATATCTCATACCCATTCAGGATTCTATCAGTACTCTTGAAGTTTGAATGTAAAATTCCCTTGTAGCCTTATGAATTTTGAATTTTTCATCCCCAACTAGGGAAATTTGGGAGGTGGAGCTTTGGAGGAAGTATGTTACTGAGAGTGGACCTTGAGGTTCATTAGCCCAGCTTTTCACTGTTACCTAGGTAACTCTCTTGATGCTTCCTGCCACACTCTTCCAACCCAGATGAAGCCTGAAATAAGCCCTTTTTTCCAATAAGCTAATTTGGTTTGGGTATTTTCTGCCAGTACCAAAAAGGTAACTGCAACAAGTGTCGTCTAGAATATGCACCTTGGATCTGCAAGGACTAAGTATTCTACTCTCTTGGATGAAGGAATTGAATCAGCCTTTTTTTCAACAATTTCTTTAGCTGTGTTAATAAAGTTTTTCCTATGAGAAATTCGGATTCTATAAAGAAAGTGAAATAGAATTCAACCAGCTGCATCAGGGAAATTCAAATTAAAACCACTTTGAGTTTCCATCTCACACCAACCAAAATGGCTGTTATCAAGTAAACAAATGAGAACAACAAGGGATCTTTGTTCACTGCTGGTGCGAGTATAAACTGTTGCAGGCACTATGGAAGTCAGCATGAAATTTGGTCAAAAATCTAAAACTAGGACTACAATATGGCCCAGCAATCCCAGAGTGTGTATGCACAAAGGATTCTAAGCCATGCTATGCTAGATTGAATGGTCAGTGATCATGTAGGATCTGACAAGTGAAGCCCTCATGGATATTTTACCGAAATCACCAGCACCTCTCCATGTCAATTGGTCTCTATGAGATAATTTTTAAAGGGGGGGTAGAGTTATAAGTACAGGCACAATTTAAATTTAAATTTAAGTCCTGAATAAAAAATAAGTAGCAGTGGTCTGTTACTTTATTGACATGTTTATCTAATAATTAATTTATGTAATTCAATATTTATTTATCTACTTTTTATTATATGAAATGATTTTTTACAAATTAGGCTATCTTTGTAATTTCTATGTGAAACCCACCTGAAATATCTTGCGGATATTTCCTAAGATTCAGATATTCTACCTTACCATTAAAAAAAACACAAACCTTTTTTCAGATCCCAATATAGTCTAATTATAATGAAATAGAAAGGGAAGAAATATAGTGAATACAATGATATAAGAAATATTTTTATAGAATCTTCTTATTAAATAATTTTGAATAATCAATGTTAGCATGAGTAATTCAAATAAAATGATTTTGTAGAAATTACAAGCATTGTATTTTCACACTTCAGAAGGCAATTCTCTGGTGTGTCTGTCATATGCCAACATTCATAGAGCAATAAGAAAATGACAAGGGTTCTTGCATAAATGAGAGAAAGGGGGAGAGGGATATTGCAAGGCATGAAGGCCTCCTTATGCAGGCTTTCTTTGTTATTTTATGCCTTCAAAGCAACTGCTGGGAGTCATTGCAAAGATATGAATATACCTCAGGTGTTAGAAGAAATGAAATACATTCTATCTGAAGAATTAAATAAGAAAGCATTAATATCAAAGAATAAATACTATTCCAAACAGGCTGTTTGTGTCTCATAAAGTCAAGTCAAATTGGACATGATGATTTATAAATATTATAATATATTCTAAGTATTGTGAAACTAAAGTTAAGTTGGTTTCGAAATCATAACTATTCATTTTTGTGGGAAATAAAGATATGAAAATTAGATATTATACCCTTTTAGGTACAAATATTAATCATATGTGTATGTCAATCAAGTATTGCCATATATGAAGATTAAAATTACTTACTAAATACAAAACTATTAGAAATTCAAACATGAGTATTGTATAAATCCAGATCGCCCTGTGGAGGACAGAAGTTCATAAAGCAGGTTATTCTTAAAAGTCGCAACGCAATAAAGAGAAAAATTATGATGGAGGAGAGAAAAGATTATTTATAAAATGCATTTATATAATGTCATTGTTCCAGGGTATTATACTCAGGAATAATGAAATATGACTAAAGATTTTAACATGTAAAATGATATGGCTTTAGAAATTTTAAAGAAAACTTCCAACAGTCACTAGAAATTATAAGCAGAACTCAAAATGATAGGTGTTATCAGTTTCGAATACTTAAAATGAAAGTTACTAATGAAATCAATGAAACAATACAGCATAAATAAAAAAGTAATACTGGATAAATTATTTATGATGTGTTGTTACATTGATTTTATTAATACCTTTTGTTTATTGCATAAGGGTTCTCATGGAGATTCATAAGCCAAGATTTTTTTTCATTTTGATATGCCCACTGTCATAATAGCTCAAACAAATTAATGATCTGTATATGTCAGCAGATATTTAGAATAAAAGTGACTACTAAATTTGAAAAACTGGAAGAAATAAACTAGTTCAATTAATACTGACAGAGAATAGTATGTTAGAAATAATGAGTGAAGTTTCTCGGTTACCAACTATGAGAATTTCAGATCTGTTGTATTTGTAACTTTGGAAATATCACCAAGGTAGTATAATTAATTCATGAAGGAAAATAACAAAGTACTTGGAGGGAAAATATTTGCAAATGCTGCATGGGGTAGAAGATAGCTATCCAAAATATACAATGAATTCTCATACTAAAAGCTAACTAAGTTAAGCATGATTCAAAAATACCTGAATGTACAGTTCACTCAGGACAATCTTCAAACATCAAGCACATAAAGAGGGGATCTGTGTTATATGATGTGAGAGAATTACACAATTGAAAACTAATGTCACTGGACATCTATTAGAAAGGCTAAAATCTCAGATTAAAATGGCATCAAAATCAGACCAGAAGGTGGAGCAAGGTGTACATTCACTCTCTATTCTGAGGAATGCAAAGTTGTACAACCACTTTGGAAGAAAGTTCTGCAGTCGTTTGTCAAACACGGTTTCCATGCTGTTGGTCTTTCCCCAAAGGAGTTGGAACAAAATGCCCACACAAATCCTGCACATTGGTGTTCATAGCAGCTCTATTTTTGGTTTACACACTCTATCAACGAAGATGCCCCTCAGTGGATACATGGAGAGTAATACTGCTAGACAATGGGGTGTTACTCAGTGGTATAGTAACTAGGAAGCGTGTGATTAAGTTCAACAGCCAGCTGGAGAGATGGCTCAGTGGTTGAAGGCACTTACTTGCAAAATTTGACACCTTGGGTTCCAGTCAACACCTAGGAAGGGCTCCTCTCTCCACCTCCTGGTTGTGTTGGCCATCAGTGGTGGCCAGACCAGCTGGAGCATGACAGTTTTTTGCCCAAGAGTTTCTGAAGACCATCTTCAATAGGGTAAACAGAGGGGGAGGTGGGGTAGAGGGGTGAGGTCTCTTTCCTCTCAGTAATTTCCTCTGAATGGTCAGGGTTCTCATGTATTCCAGGCTGACCTTAACTCAGTATTTTAGGTTGGTCTTGAAGAATCTTTACTTCAGCTTTTGCCTGGCTATTGCATAGCTATAATTTATTCAAATTTCCAGTGATTAAAAAAATACATTTCCTGGTATGAGCAGCCAGTAGACCTCTGTCATATTCCAGATCACATGAATAGCTTTATCACTGAAGAAAGCATTTCTTGTATTGGTGGTGAGAATTGCAGAGCCCTTTCCTATCTCTTCAAACATCTGATTAGAAATAAGAATTGAAAATTCTGATCACATTCTCTTGTCAAATCCTTCCATACATCCTAGTTTGAAGTCATAGGGTTATGTCCGTTTTCTTTGGTAGGGGGTAGAATTTTGGCGAATTTTTAACTGACAACTACCAGTTCTTGGTTTAGTAGACTCATATACTGTTAAACATGGCTCTGAATATATAATTTTATGGCTTGATTTTCTTGGCCTAAAATTACTATTTATTTATTTTTCTCATCTAGTATGTCATTTAACTCATCCCAGGGTGAAGCCAAAATGTTCAGGTTTGAATTTATCTACCTGAGCATTTCCAGCATAGTTATTAACACATCTTTCATGATTGTAAGCTCTGAGTTTCTGAGAATTTACTTTTGTCATTTGTTTCTTCAGTATCTTTTCAATGTCTATTGTCTATGCTCTTGATCTACCTTTGATTATATGATGAACTTGGAATTTCACAGCGATGAATAGAAATACTTTATGACCAAGGATGATTCTTTCCTCAATATACTGTCGTCATTGGGTATTTCCTTGATTATTTCTCTTTTTAAACCCATTTTATTAGTGAAATTTTCAGCTGTGAAGACAGAGGAAAAACTTATACATTTTCCTAAATTGTCCTCCAGAAAAGTTTTGCAGATATGTTTGTCTACTTGCGGTACATTAAGGCACTTACTGTTAACATGGAATTAATTCATTGGCATGATAATTTTTAGTTGTGATTATTGAAGTAAAGTTGCAAAACAAACTGTGAGCTTTGGGACATGCAGACATACATCAAGTAAAGTATGAAGCATGAATGACATCATTTTTTATGAATAATGTTGTTAAAGTCTTCCCACATTTCCTTCTGATATTGATTATGTGCAAATATATATGGTTATGTAATGCATCCAAAACACCTACAAAAAATTATTTAGATGTGATAATTTAAGTTTTATGCTACTTTTAATAGCCTATATTCACGTATATTTATACATATAAACAAATATACCTACACATATATGTATAAAAAGAAAATGTGTATGAATATCTATTATACCTTTTAAAATAATTGAAAGAGTTTTTTATATATCTGCTGAGAATTTTAATTTCTCTCCATGTGTGAAAATCACTTTTCTAGCATTCCTTTAAATTCATCTTTAGTCATTTGCTTACATATGCGTGTATCATGCATGCACGTGTGTGTGCATGCTCACAAGTGTCTGGGTTCACATCTTTCTTCAGGTACACATGGAAACCAAAAGTTGACAATATCAAGTGACTTTCTTTAAGCACTATTCAACTTAGTTATTGAAACAGTCTCTCCCGTGCTCATCAAGGCTACTGGTTCAGTTAGTGTAGCCAAATTACACTAGTGATCACCTGTCTTGGTCCCTAGGACACCATGATTAAAGGCAGGTGGGAGTTTATGTGGAGATCAGAACTCAACTCTTGTGGAGAAAGTGTTTTCCCCACTAAGCCATTTTCCTACTACACTTTTTTTGTCACTTTAAACACTTTCAGCTAGAAACACCACTGTTTTACTCATGTTAGATAAGCTGATCTTCAATTAAAAATTCCTACTATCCAAATATAACCCAAAACACATGTGTATGTATGAGTACAATGCTGAGGTCTTTTTATGAGTATGTTTAGATTATTTCATGATTCACAAATAAAGTGACATACATTTTATCTGTTTTAATGAAAATCACAATGTGTAAACTATACTAGAAGAAATCAAAAAGAGATTCAAAGTTGTCCAGATAAAATATTTCTTACCTTTGATTCTTTGACTGAAATTCAAAGTATGTATATTTTATGATTCCTAAAAGTTTGAATTTAAGTTATATATGATTTTGGTGAAACCATAAAACTAGATGTCAAGAGGTCAGGGCTCTCTGCTTATCGTTCTACTTGTTTTTGCCTTAAATGGATTATTTTTTTGTATCCAAACATCCAACATCTCAGTTGGTACCACTTTCAAAACTTAAAAGTAAACTTCATGGGAGAATAAAAGTCAGACTAAATTTTCTACATCTTTAAAAAGAAATTTGTGTTCATTTGAGACCAATAGAAGAGAGAAAAATTCAATGCAACTAGAGAAGAGCATACTTATTCCAACTACAATGTAGAAGTTGTCATTGTTTTTACTTAAGCCTAAGTTTTGAAATTTTTAATGTATTTACCTCAGCACATACTGACGATACCCCAGCTTCATTTTCCCACCATCCTTCTCTGATTACTGCACATGCTGACAGTATCCCAGCTTTATTCTTCCAGCATCCTTCTCTGAACACCTGTGATTCTCAGTGTTCCAGCTTGATATTTCATGCGTACTGGGTATAGTAAGACTCACAGAATCCTTTAACACATGATACTGAGAGGTGAATAAATATACACACTTACTGAAAATTCCTAGCTAAGAAAACAGAAATGTAGCTGAAAATGTTTCCCAAAGACACATTATGACCTGCATCTATTCCTTCCCTAATGGTTGCCTTCACTTCTTTTCTTCCTCCCTTGTTTTGTTCTCTGTGTTTGTTATTTCTTTCCTCCAATATTTCCACTTATTCCCATTTAGTCCCACTTGAATGTCTATTTTGAAGTTTATTTCCTAGAAACTCAGCTCAATTTATTTCCAAACACATTTAAATATCCTGTTTTCTAACCAGAATTTGAACCCCCATGTTTTAAGACTCACTTTACATCTTGAATTTTTACCAAGTTCCAAGATGTAACATGATGCCAACAAGTAATTTATAAAATAGCAGAAAAAATATTTGAAGTTTCTAATTGTTCAGTTGAGCTTTGGTTTAAGTTTCAAAAGACAGCACAAACAAAATGACTTCTTAAAAGGTGATCATTCAACTATACAGCAATCATAATGCAAAAGATTTTGAAATCTCTGGTTGTACTATAATTTGTTGGAAATAGATAAAGCAAAGATAGCATTGACTTGAAAGTGTGGGACACCTCTACTGTATAATTTCCACCCTGCCCAAGATGTTTCTGTGTCTGCTCCCAGAAGTCATGTGTTTCCTCTTGCTATCTGTCCATTTTATGAGAATGTTTAATACAGAAGGCAATGAAACACCTTTGTTCTGGATATTACTCAGTGTAACTTGAACATCTTATTTCTTAAGATGGTTTAAATGCAATAGTTAAAGGCCATGAGTAGAAACTCTCTTTATAGTGCTTGACTAGTCATCTGTTTTATATTGTTTGACAATACTTTGGCAAGAAAAATCCTCTGGTGGCCTATGACATGTGTATATATTAGTTAGAAGTTAAGAAACCAAAGGAATCACTGAAAACAAATCACCAAAACATCTAACACTTGCTCATCAGTCTGGGCAGACTGCATTCTAGTTTTAAGGGGAAAAGTACAGGGGCCATTTTAAGAAGAGTTTAAATTAGGCACTGTCACTTCAACCAAGTTGATGATGGAATAAGGGTTGGAGTGTATAATTTTAGTCTTTGGTGACTGAGTCAGAATAAATCCCTTAGAAAGTAAAGAATTTACGTGCAATTCAACCCTGCTTCCCAATTAGTGAATAATGAACGGATAGGTGAGTATGATATACAGGTAAGATGGGTTACTAATTTATTTTGATAAAACATGTATATTCATTTCATTCATTTCCTCCTTTAGTTTCATAAACCCAACTTTCATTTGAGGCTCATTGGTTACCTATGTCTTATGTCATCTTCAATCTCATTTCTATATTTTGTATTTTATTGGCTTTTTAAGGGATTTAATGTCAAACTCTCTTCATGCTGTGATATGTACTTCCTTGAAGTTAGATACATACTATGAATAAGTAGGATTCTTTATTGGTAAGATCCACATTAAATTCTTTCTTCTTATTACTTATCTCCATTGGACTTTCACAGAATCTGTAAAATAAAAACAGTAGTAGGATCTCATTTAACATATCATTTTTAGAAAATAAGTTCAACATTCCTTATGAATGATGGTTTAAAGAATAACAGTGAAACCTAAAAAAAAAGAGTAACTTAAATTTGAGGAAAATTGTTACAATTATATGGCCCAAGATATTTTACTTTAAATTTCTGTCAAGCCATATCAAACAGATCTTTTCTTTTTCCTTACTTTTAGAGAACTTGCAGTGTAATATCTTTTAATCATTTATGTAATTCATTTATCCATGAATTAACTTCTGTAAACAGTAAATTTTTTCAAACTATGCATGGTTTGTGGCATAGGTGTACATTTATTGTTTTTATTCTATATTTATTAATTCAATTACTTATTTATTAATATTGGTTGTTGAGATAAAGTCTTATTATGTAGTCTAGGTTGTCCTTGAACTCACTATGAAGTTGAAAAGACCCTGAATATCTGGTCCTTTTGCCTCTCCCTCCCATGTTCTACCTTGACAAGCATGGGCTACCCCACCTGGTGTACATGTGGTTCTAAAGTCATGTCTTTTCATCTGACTTCAAAACTGACTATAGGGCTTCATTTTGATAGATGTCTAAAAGTCAAGCATAACCTTATAGACATTACAGTGAATTGGTAAATATTTATTTTCCATGCCTCAACTTGTCCCATCTTGATAACCTATTAGAAGTCACACACAAATGATCTTGACTTCCTGTAGTGGTACAGAAGCGATCTTCTCCTCTCAGTCTCCCAAGATTCTCATTGTAGCAGCGCGCCCAGGGTGACAGAACTCTTGTCAAATAGGCCAGTTTAAAGAGACCAAGTCAAAAAGGCTTTGGCTCCTGCTCAGAAAAAGAATGGAGGTGTGGGCACACCCCGATGACTGACAGCTCTCAAGTACAAAGGGGAACAAGAAAGCCATTCCCTACTGCTTCTTGATTCCTCTGAAAAAGTACCCATATTCCAACTTCAGAGGCTTGCTCAGAACATACCTTCATATTCTGCATTAGATTCTTTAAGAGAGAAGATTTTTGGCTGTGATTTCAAATTGCTAGAAAGTGAAATGAGGCACTTTCTCAGTAAAATTTGATGTTTATTTTGACAATAATAAAAGCTTGAATAAAATCTCTTTTATACAGTCTCACACCAGTTAATTTTAGATGCATGGAGTCTGTAGTGGATGTCAGGAAATGAGTTTTGAATGTTATGTGAAGTAGAAATGTTTTTAATTGATTTTATATTGTTAAGGCAAAATTAGAATTTACTACTATATTTAATGTTTTTATAAAGAACTTGAGATTAGATAAGGCATCCTCACTATTTAGGTAACATAAGTTACTGAGTAGAACTTAAATAAAATCTAATAATATACCTAGCCAATAGGACAAACAGTGGCAAACGAAGGAAATTCCACATTCAGTGTTGCCATTTCTTTGCATTCTGGGTTTAGGAAACACTATTTATATTATCGATAAAAAAAAAAATTCTTTGAAATGCAGTCCCTAAATTAATAATGAATCCTCCTTTAATTTAATAGTTCATAATATTCATTAATTAGTTTTATTACATGTATCATATATATGCTTATATATTGTGGTGATTTGAATGTGAATGTATGTCTCCCATGGTCACAGGTGTTTAATTAACTTGTAACTTGCGTCTCTAAGCAGTCTAGCTGGAGGAGATGTCACTGGGGCTTGAATCCTGGGGTTGAGCCCAAAGGCATTTTTCAGGTGGATCTGATTCTAGTTCAAAGGTGTGCAGAGCAGGTTGAGCTCTGGAAGGATTCCTATTCACTGTTTTTTGGTGTTTGCTGACAGGTGGTGGTCTCTCTCTCTGCTTGGATTTATGAAAAGGAGATAGTTTCTACCATCACTGATGAAATGTCTCCTGAATCTATAAGCTTGAAATAAATCTCTTCCTCCCATGGACTGTATATGGTTGGATTCTCGTCCTAGTATTGTGAAACTGTCAACAAAAGAAATTGGTTGGGGTGTTGATATACAATGAAAAACCATGTGAATTTTTGTCTTTTGGAACTTCTGTGCTGAAGGAATGTTACAGGACTAGGTAGTTGTGACTACCAGAAGTTTCCAGAGCAATAAGACAAATTTTGAGACTACTCTGGTGAGAGTTTGAAAATGTTAAGTGCAGAGAAAAGTTTGTTGCAAATTTCAAAGGGGAAGGAAAGAAAACAGAGAACTTTACTGGAACTGGGCTAGTGTTACAAAGGCTGGCTGTGTTTTGCCCAAGTGCAGAGAGTTTGATCAGTTTGAACTTAAAAGTAATAGGCTGGTATACTTGGCTAGAGATACAGAACTAAAAGATGCATGGTTAATCATGGGAAATTTTTAAGCAAATTAAAAATTATAGATGCAAAGACTGGTATTTAGTGATTGAAGCTGCTATTGTCAAACAGATTATTAACATTAACTGATTTCCTTTGCAACAATGAAAAGGTGCCTAAAGTGATACCCACCCTACAAAGACTGAATGAGTGGAAAGACAAACACTTTTGAAAGGAGATGACTTCAGAAAGACACCTGCTCCTCAAGGTCATAATTTATTTCCTCCCTGAAGTAACAAAATGTCTATGCCACTGTACACCTGGTATTGGTTTTAAAAGTATGAAAAAAGCATGGAAGCAGGTCATGAAATGCCCAGGGTTCAGGAGCCACTGCTGAGATGTGGCATAGGAAGCAGATATTCCCATTTTAAAGGTAAAAAAGGTCAGTGTGTGGAGCTAAAGATGGACTGTGGTTTGTAGTGGAGACTCAAAGATGTATTGGTTATTCCAGAATTATGGAAAGACTGCCATAGAGCACTATTTGTTCAATATGGAAGTTTCCCCAGATACTCAACCCAAATGAAGGGCAGAATTGGAAAATCCAGAGCTTGAAATCACTGGATATGGATATTAACTTTGAACTAAAGATATTTGATGTTAACATTATGGTTGTTGATTTTGTATTGGTCAAAATCAACATTGGTCTCTTCTTGTTATGCCTCATTGAAATGGAAATGTTTGTTTTGTGCCATTATATGTTGAAAGTATGTAACATGTTTTGATGTTATAGCAATCACAATGGAAATACAGTAAAAATCTTAGATGAGACTAGTCTTTGAAACAGTCTTAAAGTTGGTAAAGTTCAAGGGATCTTTGAAGTTGAACTGAATGCAATTGACATTGTGAGGTAAATGGCACCTGTATACACAAAAATCAATGAAAGAGTTTGAATAGAAGTAAGATTTAGAAGTCGTTTACTTTATATATTCTATATAAAGTTAATTCTTGACATCTGTAACAGAAAATTTACATAAGACTTTTAATGTTGAATATTATATCCTTCCCCTGCAAAAAATACATGTAGTCTCATCAGTAATTTCCCTTAGCAAGGGGCATATTTTTCAGGATGACATGGTAATTTCCTTACAGCAACTAATTTTAAATCTAATTATACCCCATCCTTAAGTGAGAATATATATTTATATTTGCATTTTCTGTTTTCTCACTTAAGGATCAGTGCACATATACAAACAAAAACACACAGGTATTCAATTGGATAAACATAAATTAAAAATATAATTAAATTGAATTAATGAAATCTACCAGATCCTTCTTAAACTGGTAATAATAAACTTTGTTGTCATTTTGTGATGTTACACTGAATTAATAATGTTAATTATGCTACAATGGAATTTAACAAGTGAGAAACAATTCAATTATAATTGTCTTAAGTATAATCATCAATATCTCAGTGTTCACATATGGAGTAAAGGTATTATATTTACTGTCATCAACTTATGTGAATCTTACTGCCCACAGATTTAAATGTTCCTCATTTCAACAGTACAGGATGAGTATGTTTGTCTGTGTTTCCTTCTAATTCTAATTTTAGACTTATTGATTCAAATTTACTCCACTGATTTAGGCTATTAAGTGAATTATTTCCCATATAAATTCAGATCCATGTTCTAACACTAGCTTTTTAACACGACTGACTGCAACAGAAAGGGATGACTTCACATTTCTGTAGACAGTAAATGTAGCATGCAGCCTCTTGGGGAGGGAGGGAATCTGTGGAGTTCACATCATGGATAACATACTTGACTAAGACTTAAAGTTGTGGCATCAGTGTTCTATGATTGTGCTTAGAATCAAAACCAGGCAACAAAGAAAAGGTTGTTTTCATAGGCATTTGAGTGTTTTGCAGGATAGTATTAATCAGGCTTAAATATTTCATCATTATTAATGCCAGTTGTGGGATCAGAACACTATGAATATGTTGAATCAGAAGTGGATTCAGTCCTTGTAATAGTCAGCTACATGCCTGTTGGGATGAACTTCTAAACCAGGCGCAGTTATGGGAGGAAGGGATTTATTGACGTTACAGATCCAGGGGAAGTTCCATAATGGTGAAAAAGGCTGGCCCCCTTTCACTGGTCCCAGCTAAGGGACTAACAGAAGCCATTACCAACACAAACACACACATACACATACACACACACACAAACACACACATACACATACACACACACAAACACACACACACACACACACACACACACACACACACACACACACACACGTATGCACACACCAGAAACCAGGCTGGGGTTGGGGGAGGGAGGGTAGAAGAGAAATTTTCTTAACCTTGAGCTTCCTTTTATGTCCTGCCTCCTACAGAGATGGACACCCAATTTGGGGGAAGGGCTCACTCTGTAGAAGGGACCTTCTCCTTTACTTAATCCTTCCTCTAAGCAACCTCAGAGACCAACTGATAATTACTAAACAAGTCAAGTTGACAACAAAACTTAACCACCACAGTCTTTAATCCCCTTATACAATATTCTCATTTCTTGACTCTGGGGCACCAGGGCTAGATTGATGTGACTTGGCTTGTGAAGGATTGGTAACACAATGCAAATTGCTCTTGAGCATTGTCATAGTTTGATCCAGGTGTCCCCCACACACAAATGAATGTGTTCTCAGTGATCGATCCTCAGCTGATGGCAGTTCAGGAATTACAACCTCGCTAGAGCTGTTGTTGGGGGCGGGCTTTTGGGGTTATTAACCAGCTTCCCCTTGCCAGTATTTGGCACACCTTTCTACCACTGTTTCCAGTTCTGTGGCAGAGGTGATGTCCACCCCTCTGCTCATGCCATCATCTTCCCTGCCAGGATGGAGTCTCCCCTCGAGTCCGTAAGCCAAATAAACCCATTCCTCCACAAGCCATTTTTGTTTGGGTTCTTTCTGTGCAGCAACTAGAAAGCTGACTGCAACAAGCATTAATAGGGCTCTTTTTCCAAAGACTATAGCACAAGAAGATAGCCTCAGTAAATAAGATGAGTGATTGTGGTGTACACTTGAAGTCATCCTCTGGCCTCAAGGTGTAAATGAACACACAAACATGGGTACCTACATACACATTTGAACATGCAGCACACTTTCCACATACACATGTAAAATAAATGTAAAAAAATAAGTGAACTCAATCATAGAGCAATTTATTTACCTGTATTCTTAAATAGAGGTTTCTATTTTGATTTATTTTACTGCACATTTAATTTTTCAGTATAAACTCAAATTTGAAAGGTATATAAGGTAAAATAAACCATTCTCAATAATATTTGAATCTGTTGGTCTAATCCAATTCATATCTAAAGGAACAGTTAAACAACAAGGTTTAACATGACATAGAATTTCCAATGTCTTTTGGCATCTGTGACAATGCAGGAAATACTATCATCTAAGCTTCAAGTGATCTATTACAGATGTTGATGCAACCTTGAGCTTCAAACAGAACTGAATATTTAAAGTAAATGAAAACTTTTCTTAGTGAGTTCCCTTGCACCTACTCCAAACATATTTTTAAAAAGTCAGATGTTTTAGGAGTCATAATTTAGCCTGGGTGTTTTTTAAAGGCCCTTCTGATAATTCTAACGGGTAGCTTTTAATTGTGCAAAGGATAGTTACCCATATCTCATTGTAACAATATGGATAGCTAATTGGTGATAGAATTAAGGCATTTATACATGAACAACGCTAATTATATTGCTTTATTGATTAGGTAAATAAGTGTGAAAATAAATACATACTTTCCTGTACTCAAACAACAATTTCAATTATCACTGAAAAGAAAGTTGGCTATGGGAATGTGAATTCACAAATGCTTACTGAAGACAGCTATTCCTTAGATTTTTGTACTATATTAACAATCATAGTAAGTTATTCATGTGTATAACCACCATGCTTTTATTGAGCCCCTATGGTCTGTCAAACTCTGTCAAATAACTCTAAACTTTAAGGATCCAATGTTAAATTAAAATTCAATAGGGCTTACTACAATAATTAGAAATAAAACATCATAAATTCTCTGCAAATCCTTTTTGAATATTTTGCTTTAATTCTTTCAAATTAAATATATTTCATGTGCTTTATAGAAAAAAATTACATCTGTCAAACCATGAAGACTTCAAAGTGAATTTATATTGAGGAAATCCATACAGTTAAAATGTAAGGTACTTCTCAGAAAACAGGTAGAGATAGGCTTATAAAATTAAATTGTCAGTATATATATATATATATATATATATATATATATATATATATATATATTCGAAATTATGTTTTATTCGGAATATAATGGGACTAGAATTAACTGAATTTTACCTTTAGGTTAAGGAAGTAATAGGTGATGATGTGATATATGAATGATAATAGTTTTAAAACAAAACTATTTCTACTAACAAGAGCAAACATGAATCTCACAAGGAAAGAAGAGAAAAGAGACACATAAGTAAAACAAAAACATAAAAATCGGAACCAAGAGGAGCTTGTAAATTGAGAAATGGTTAAATTTTCAGTTCTGGGATATAAAAATAGGTTGGAAAAGAACATAATAGATGAACACTCAATGTATGAAATAGTATAGTTTAGAAATGCATCCCATTATGCAAAATGGGTGAATATTCTTGGATTAGAGAAATGTGGAAGTTGTTACTCTTATGATGAAAGATGGTGGGTTTTCTTTGAAGCAGGAGGACTAAGAAATGGCATTATGGTATAGAGAAGAAAGGAAGATGGTGCCTATTTCAAAAGTTATAAAACAAAGATGTCAATGATAGATTTTTTTTCTTACTTATTTATCTACTAATCTGCTTAGGGTAAGGATCTCATGTATCCCAGGCTGAACTCAAACTTCTCTTTGCTATGGAGCTGAGGATGAGCTTGGCTTTCTAATTCTCCCCTCTCCGCCTCCTAAGTGCTGTGATTACCAGCATGTATCACCAAACCTACATTGGTGCAGTGCTGGACCTTACGCATACCATGCAAATACTCTCCCAACTGAGATACATCTTTAGAACAATGGCAGAGGTAAGTGTAAGAGAAAAAATAAACATGTGACTTAGCAATAAAGTCAGGATGTTTTGTCAGCATAATCTGGGCAGAGGAATTGTCCCTGACTCTTTCCTCAGTGACTATGGATTTGATTGTGATTACAATGATAAGTATTAGTGCCCAACAG
>PVHP010027732.1:0-23630 GCA_004024765.1 Zapus hudsonius
TTTATTTGAGTAGGGAGTCGCTCAAATCCCGGATGAGCCCCCAAATGAAAGACTCCCCAAGGCCTCTCTCAGGAGAGCATACCCCAAAACTCCAATAACCACACCAGCAGATGCAAAAGCAAGAGGATTTCATTCTTCGGCTGCGCAGTCGGGCTCCACAAGCAGGCAGATGAATGTCCAGGCAAGATGGAGCCCCGAAAAACAAAGGAGCAGGGTATTTATGGACAGAAGCTATCTAATTATAATACAGCTTAGGTCACAGGGTGTGTGGTATTTCTATTGGCTCCTTTCCTGTATCTGTATGCCTCTTGATTGGTTACTTCCTTGGAGCCACATCCCAGGGCCAGCCCACATTCCAGGATGGCCATATGCTTCCTTATATGGTGTCTTTTTTTTTTTTTTTTTACTTCCTGGTCTTTGTGACCAGACATTCTTTAGGGAGGGGGAAGTAAGTCTAAAAATGGAGTCTGCTTTATAAAATGGAGTCTGCTTTATAAAATGGATTCTTCAGTGTTCCCCTCTGACCTCTGCATGTGTGTGCACAGGCTGCATCTGCATATACACACACCAAAAACAAAAATTCATCAAATCATCAAATACTTCCTACTGCATGTTTTAATGAGATGGGAGATAAATTGGGCAAAGGAAAGTGTGATGGTTAAATTTTGTTGCCAATTTGACCTGTTTATTAATCTTGGGTGGGTCTCTGAGGTTGTTTACAGGAAGGCAGCCTCTCAGTAGGGGGCAGGATGTCAGGAAGCTAGGAATAGACCTCCTTTCCTGGGACAGCAGTGCAGGAAAGAAATTCCAGAGACTCATGGAGTCAACAAGTCTGGGATGGGGTTTAAAGCCTAGCCCTAAGGCTACATGAAGGTGGAGAAAAATCTCTCTTCCCCCTTCCTATTTGCTGTTACATGTGTTTGTGGAGGCTGGTGATGGTTTTTCTCTCTCTACTTGGACTGTGAAAGGGAGGGAGCCTCTTTCACCATTATGGAATTTCCCCTGGATTTGTAGCCTTGGTGGGAGAGAATACCCAAAGTCATGGCCGCCCTCAGTAGCAACACTTTAAGGCCGGCAGAACCAGTCTGTCTCCTAGGCTATCCATGGTCCCCTACCCCAAGGACTGATCCAGACTACCCAAGGAGGAGGGTATCCAGCTGATCAGGTATGGGGAAGAGGGGCATTGGGGAACGGAGGATAACAACTTATTGTCTGCCCATTAAATAATGTAACTCATATGGACAATTAAAAAATAAATTTAAAAAATCCTTTCCTCCCATAACTGTGCCTGGTTTGGAGATTCATCCCAATAGTACATGAGCTGACTGCGTTGAAGGGGATTTGGGGTACTTAAGACCTTTTTGATACCAATGGTCAACAACAATGCTAGTTGTCCACCATGTTTCACGTGTCCTGTGTTTTATCAACTCAGTACTAAACAACCATAGGTGGTAGATATTTTCATGATCCCAGTTGTATAGATATGGAAAACAAGCTACGTAAAAGTAAATTAACTTGCCTAAGATTACTAACCAGAATATAGTAGATCTGATATTTAAACTCAAAAAGACTGGTTCCTAACCACTGAGTCCTACTGGTTGCTTCTGGAATGATCACTTTACCTCTCTGGTGCATTTATCACCGAGTCCGTTTCACATGCCTTAGGTACTGTGCTATTCTTCTCTTCTTTTACAGTTTATCTTTTATTGGTGTGCAAGGAGAGAGAAAAAAATGGAGATGATTTCTGCAGAGTCACTAGGTTTGCATGCAACAGTGTTTGGATTTAAACTTCATTCTGACTCCTGAATCTGGTGGTCTTCTCTCTAAATATTGACACAGTACTTCCAAGTTTACTGTTCCATATTTATGATGCTACTAAATTCTCACAACAACCCTGTGAGTACATTGTAAGTACTGGTCAGCTGTGGTTACAGGACTCTTGCCACTGTAACAGGTGCATTCTGAAACTTCTGCTCTAACAAGTGGGAGCCTACATGTCTCTTCCCAACAGATGTCAATGTCCAAGGCAGCTTTGAGAACCATAGAGTAAGGCAGTAAGCCATTCTATCAACGTAGGCCCTGAATGATTCTATGAAACAAAGCTTTGGCACCTCAGTTAATAGATTCATATTACCACAACAAAATATCCTTGACTGGATGGCTTAACCAACAGGCGTGTATTTCTCACAAAGCTAGGCTATAATCTTCATCACACTGTCACTGTGACCCATCAGCCATGCTTTTCTGTCCTCAGTGTCTTCAACTTTCCCAAACAGCACCACAAACGCAGCACCATTAGTTAAAACACATGAGCCTACGGAGGACATTTCATATATCAGAACATATCAGGTTCCCTTTCTGACTGGTAAATAGCCACCTTCTGTCTATGGGTGAATATGGTCTTTTGCCAGTGTGCGTAGAGAGATGATTAGATCTCTTCCCTTCTAAGGCCATGGATCCCTTCATGAGGGCTCCACCCTCATGACATCATAATCCAGCGCTACTTACTTCCCAAAAGCCCAACCTCCTAACACTATCACATTGGGAGGAGGGGACACAGCATATGAATTTTGAGGGATGCAAACATTCATTCTATAATAATGCGCAAGGATCATACAGTCCAGTCAGCAATGCAAGTGATTTAATGGAGGTGACATAGCTTTTTTATGTGGATGCTGGGGATCAAACTGAGGTCTTCATGTTTGTGCAGCATTACCCACTAAGCATTTTTTTTTTTTTTTTGGTTTTTCGAGGTAGGGTCTCACTCTAGTCCAGGCTGACCTGGAATTCACTCTGTAGTCTCAGGGTGGCCTCGAACTCATGGTAATCCTACCTCTGCCTCCGGAGTGCTGGGATTAAAGGCGTGCGCCACCACGCCCGGCCCCCACTAAGCATTTCTAACAATGCCATAGATCAGGTCTAGAGATCATGCCACACTTTGAATAGCAAAAACCTGGTATTAAATAGAATAAAATCAGCCTGTCCCCAGTGGTTTTTAGCACTTTGTTCCTATTTAACTTATTACATTGCACAGTACCTAATGTGATAAGTGCTTGTTTTGTCAACTAGAATCTGAGATTTTGGAGGACTGAGACCATTTAGAGCTGAAATGTTTATGTCTGGTTTAGCATTTAATGCATAATAGTCAGTGAATCCATGTCTTTTTTAAAAAATATTTTATTTATTTATTTGAGAGAGACAGAGACAGAGAGAATGGGCATGCCAGGGCCTCCAGCCACTGTAAATGAACTCCAGACACATGCGCCCTCTTGTGTATCTGGCTTTACATGGGCACTGGGGAATCAAACTCAGGTCTTTCTGCGTTGCAGGCAAGCACCTTAACCGCTAAGCCACTTCTTCAGCCCCTTGTCTTTTGAATAGATGATGAACAGCTCCAAGTGCAGCAGGCCTAATAGGAAAAAGCTTGACAGAATCCTAGTCTTGAGACACTCACTACCAAGGTCACGACACCTACAGCACGTTGCCCATTGGCATCAGTTGCAGGAGTCTGGGTCCTTCACTATTCCCATGACACCATAGTATGATGTCAGACAAAAGAGTGAAGGGATTCTTAGGATATGGCGGGACTGCAGTTCATTTGAGGGGTGTGGGGAGAATCTCTTCTGTGCAGTCTATAACGTTCCACCTGCCAAGAATAACAATTGTGTTTCCTGTTAGGCTATTTTCCTGTATGCATCAAGTTTTGCATCTGGGAGCATGCTTACTGCCCCAATTAAAACACACATCCCTTTCCGACAAGGCCCTTTCTTTTTTTTTTTTCTACAAAAGACTCCTTTTCATATAATAAATCTGAATCTCTGAGGGTCATAGCTATCAGAAAAATGAAATGGTGTCATTCCACTTGGTAATGACACCTCTCACCTCAGGCAATAGTTATCTGAGGCCAGTGGGACAAACCACTGTCAGGAATGAAGAGGATTCAACTGTCAAGCACTGGAGCTGAGAGCTGGTTTCTGCCCAAGTTCTAGTGGCTTGGAGACAAGATCTCTCTGTAGAGGGTGAAGTCTAGGGGAAGGTCAGCAAAGGCAAGAAGTGAAGGTAGAATGTTCCCATCCATTGAGCAGTGGGGCTTAGCCTTTCTGTGGGCCATGGAGCCTCTCAAAAATCTCTTAGGATTCTGCATGTGGTTTCAATGAGTTTGGAGGGGTATTGAACCCTAGACTAAGGACTCTTGGAGTGAAAAGAGAAGAGAAATGGGGTGGTTAGGGTGTGCCAGCGTGGCCTTATCCTATTGCTATTTGAAGCCTTGTGGTCTTTTCTCCTCAAACCCTGACACGATCTTGGCGCAGTCATCGGTGCAGGCCACCACGATCATTGCCCTGTGTAGGTCACCGTGTCAGTTCTGCTTCTTTAGCGAGATTAGATTTATTATTGTCCCAGGCATGAGTCAAGGTTCCTTATCAAACACCATCCCCCACACCTCATTATTCTCTGCCTGCAGTACTGTCACTAGATGAAGACCCAATCACGCTGGTGGATGGTTCCCCAGGGCCCATCCGAGTAACTTCTTTCCGCTTTGTTACTGGAGTATTTGCATGTGATGGAAGGGAGACCATAAGCTAGTCTCATCGTCAGGAAAACAGCGTTTTCTTCCAGAGTGATGCCATGTCATTGTCATGATTGCTAATGCAAACTGATTTTGCATGGTGTGGCTTGCACCCCTAGTTCCCAAAGGTGATAATGGAAAGTCCTGGTCCCTCCCTTGGTGCTTGATGGTGCAGCAGCTATGAGTTCCTCATTTGAGCTGCACCTATGACCATGGCAAGCTTGAGCTGTGCACTTTAATGCTGATTGGGGTGTCTCCCACCTCTCCTTAGAATTCTTGTTACGTTGAAAGGATGGCCCTGGTGAAACACAAAATTCCAGAATTCTGAAGTGTTTCCAATGTGGAGGTGAAGTGGCCGGCTGGGGGAAGCTTGGGTTTGTAAATCAATCTAATGCATACCTAATGGTGAAGAATTGACATTTTAGCTGCCTAACATCTATTTTCCCTTCCCCCACCGTACTGCAGTCTGGTGGGCCTGGAGCCAGGTGCTCTGTCCTCTCCTAGCCAGCCAAGGGAAAAGCTTGTGAAACAAACTAAGGCCACAGGACCCTCCCTTTCCTGCAATGGCAGTTCTGAACAGCATGACTCAAGTGACTGCAGATGGTTGGAGGGTAGCCATTGCTGATTACAGTGACCTTAAGAACGGTCATATCTTAAGCCAATGAAACCCAGATTTTCAAGATAGGGTCAGCATCTCAGTGTTCCCCGATGCGACACTTGACGCTTGATGATTCCAGGGCTGGAACCACTGCCGGTGAGCTTCTAGGATGACACAGTTTCCCATGCCTAACTTGCCATCCTTCCTGTTGCCTGAGGTCCTAAAAGTCTTCCTTGAAATATGAAGTGATTTACATTGACCAGTGTAGTTGGTTTCGCTTCTTTTTGCAACTACGTGGACATGCTTTACTCTGAACACAATACAAGTAAACTGCCTTCCTGGGGAAACCCAAATGGGTGGGTTTGACAGCTTAAAGACAACAGATATCATTCCTTTCCTAAGAAAAAGCCAAATCTGCTCATAGGCAATAAGCACTGGTGGGGGATTTGCATGATACTAGGAGTTTATTTTTAAAGAATTCCCTGGAAGACTTAAGCAAAAGGACACTTAATGCTAACATTTTCCTTTTTTCCTTCTCTAGACCTGCCAGGGATAAATTGATATGTACGCAATCAAATAGCTACTTTCTGGCAGCAAATATATGTAAATCAGGGGCTTTGCAGACAGTCCTTAAGGGAGGTTAGGGACAGCAGGACCAGATGGACTTTCCAAGAGTTTCTGAGTGCCACAGATTTCCCAGTTGGCATCAAAGGAAGGGAAATCATGTTTTGTAGAATGAACATGATGTGTGGCAACGAACATGGAAAGTTATCCAAAAGCCAGATTTCCTTTTGCTTGTTTTGCAAATCTAAAGGGGGGAGCCCCATTGGCTGGATGCTTTTCCCCTGGGTACTCAAGCTGAATTTCAGGCTCTGAGCAGAGATGCAGAGACGCCTCATGCAGTGTTCATAGTAGCTGAAAGAATGTGCAATTTGGTAGGCCATGCTATGAATAATTTATTTGCATTTATAGTCACATCACTTTTAATCATGGTCAAATGTGGAGCAGAATGATAGCAATAGGAAAGAAACACATTTCCTTGTTAAATGCTATGAGAAGAGAGCTATACCTTGTTGTAAAAATGATTTCCACAAGTCCAGGCCTTGAAGATTCTTGTCAAGTGTATTAACCTCTTTCTTAGGCTACTTACGGAGCTAAGAAGTTAGAATGGCAATTGCCACTTTAAAACTAACTGGTCTCTTTTCACCTATAGACACACAGCCCCTGATGGCATTGGCCATCTCAGATCAGTGAAGTAGGGGCTTAGGATTCCAGGATCTGTCCATTGGAAGGCACCAGAGGAAACATCCACAGCAGCCAATTGTACAGTGTTACTAACCCTTCTGCAAACATACTTTGCAGTTCAATACACATCTCAGATTAACACCCAAAGCACAGCTCTTTGCTCCATTCCCCAGATGTGCTCTTCCTGTCTCAGTGTGCATAGCTTCCAAATCTGTCTCCTGGTGAGCATTTCTGTTGCCACTCATCATGCTGTCCACCTTGCCAGGCCACGGTCACGATAGCTTACCTTGCTTCCACTCTTGCTGTTGCTCCCCAACACAATAGATGTTCCTTCTCCATAATACATCCAAGGTAATCTTTTAATGTCCACTGGCATTGTGTATCACTTCCTCTTTACAAACTGCTCATAGTTTTCCACCTCGATAAATCAAAAGCCCAGACTCCTCGTGTGGCCATTACAGCCTATGATCTGAGTCCTGCCTCTGGTGCAGTTCTGCTTTATCATAATGCTTCCTGTCATAGGGAATCACATGCCACTGGAACGAATCTCCAAGCCAGGCATACTTATGGGAGGAAAGGATTTATTGAAGCTATAGATCCAGGGGAATTTCCTTAATAGTGAAAGATTCACAGTCCCAAACAGAGAGGGGGGCTATCACCAGCACCACATACAAAAACCAACCAACAGGGTGAAGAGAGAGATTTCTTTCCCCTTTATATATCCTTAGGACAAGGTTTTGAAACCCTATCCCAGACTTGTTGGCTTCCTGAGTCTCTGGAATTTCCTTCCTGCACTGCTTTCCCGGGAAGCGTTGTCTGTTTCTAGCTTCCTTGAGCTTCCTTACATCCTTCCCCCAACTAAGAGGGCTGCCTTCCTGTGTACATCCTCAAAGACCCACCCAAGATGACTGAAAAGGTCAAGTTGGCAACAAAACCTAACCATCACACTTCTCTTGGTATATCATGCTCCATGGTAACTTCTTGTGACCCTTCATTCAGCACACAAGTCCCATTCCTAACCTCAAGCACTTGAGACTGGTGTTCTGTCTGCTGAGAATCTCTTTCCCAAATCTTTGTCCAGCTACTCTTTGATACTCAGCTTGGAGCTCTTCAGGATGTCACCCTACTTCTTCATAGACTTACCATTTTTCTGTCCTGCTCAACTTTCTTCCACTGGAACCTAAACACTGTGATGGCAAGGACTCTTATAAAAAAAAATCCAGTCCAGGGCTGGAGAGATGGCTCAGTGGTTAAGGCACTTGCCTCCAGTGCCTAAGGCACCGGGTTCAATTCCCCAGGACCCACATATGCCAGACCCACAAGGTGGTGGCTCTGGTGCTCTCTCTCTCTCTCTCTCTCTCTCTCTCTCTCTCTCTCTCTCTCATCTCTGTATCTGCTTGAAAAATGAATAAATAAAATACTTTAATAAAAAAAAAAATCCAGTCCAGTGTTTCCAATATTTTGGATCCTTCTCAGAACAAAGTGGGTGTTGGCAGACCATAGAGTAAAGCCCAGTACACAGCCCAAAATTCTGTAAGTAACTTAAGATACCATGTCCAATATATATATATATATATATATATATATATATATATATATATATATATATATATATATATATATATATAAAACTATTAAGAAGCAAGTGGGCTGGAGAAATGGCTCAGCAGTTAAGGCACTTGCCTCCAGTGCCTAAGGCCCTGGGTTCAATTCCCCAGAACCCACATAAGCCAGACCCACAAGGTGGTGGCCCTGTGCTTACTCTCTCTCTCTCTTTCTCTCTCTATATATATATTTCTCTTTCTGTATCTCTGCTAGAAAATGAATAAATAAAATATTTTTTAAAAAAGAAGCAAGTGATGTACCTTTAAAAAATATTTTTTTGTTTGCAAGGAGAGTGAGAGAGGGAGGGAGGGAGCATAGGGGTACCAGAACTTCCAGCCACTACAAACAAACTCCAAATGCATCTGGCTTTATGTGGGTACTTGGGAATCAAAGCTGGGTTGTTGGGCTTTGCAAGCAATTGCCTTGACCATTGACCTTTCTCTTCAGCCCCATGACACACCTTTTGATAAAACTAAAAAGTCACTATTACAGCTCAGATCAAGCCCAATTATTTGGGAATCAATTTTAGGTACAATGCCACTTTCAAGTACACATTACTCTACCCTTCAAAATAATAAAAAGGAAATTATAATCTTACTGCAGATTGAAGTAAAACCCCAAAGCATCACCACAATTTTAATTTTTTTATTTTGTTAGTATCTCTAGCAGTAGAGGATTGCAACCTGTTTATTGCTACTTTCCTGTTCTTCCCATATATGTTGCAAAAATATTCTTTGAAAATTAAAATATTAAAAAGTACACAACAAGCCAGGCATGGTGGCACATGCCTTTAATTCCAGCACTCAGGAGGCAGAGGTAGGAGGATTGCTTTAAGTTCGAGGCCATTCTGAGACTACATAGTGAGTTCCAGGTCAGCCTGGGCTTGTGTGAGACCCTACCTCAAAAAACAAAACAAACAAATAAAAAGGACACAACATAGCTAGGTAAGTATATTCCATCAGTATAGACACATTTATATTTATTTAACCTTTCCCCTCAATTGCCAGTGAGTTCTGTGTAGAATGGATATAAAATAAAAGTCTATTAGAAATTAAATGTGCAATTAAAGTACCAGCTGTTGCATGACATGCCAGATCTCAATGCTGATTTGAGCTAAAGGACAGACCATGCTGGATTCAAATTCTAGCTCTGCTCTTTGCTGACTGTGATCTTGACTAGTCACATAATGCCTTCTCAGCCTTGTTTCCTTACCTACAAAACAGGTACTATTAGAGGTGACCTTAGGACAGCCTTTGTAAGGATTTAATGAGATCCTATGTATAAAGAGGTTAACATAGTTCTGGGCTCCTGGTAACTCCTTAGAAAGGGTTCATTTTAACACATAAGATTTCTTGTTGCTGGGACCAGGGTTTATGTCAAAACATACTAGTGTTAGTCAAATACTGCAAAGTCAGCATCTTCCACAGACTCACTCCAAGTGCACTCTGTCTTCATTCAAAGACTGCAAAGACAGCTTCCCTACACTCTTGTCTCCAGCGCTTCCACAGACTCACTCCAGGTTCACTGTGCCTTCATTCTTCCTAATCTTTTCTCTTAGTCTGAACCAAGTAGCCACAGTGGCAGACTTTTCAGTGGTGGCTCCTGCTCTGATTGGAATCTGATGTGTAGTCTAGCTTACTCAGATCTGCTGGCTGGGTCTTCTCATGCATGTCATTCCTGTGGCAGCGGTGGGTGGACTGGGTCTTTACCTTCATGGCTCCCAGAGCTCTGTGAGGAGCCCAGCGTGCAGTTGACCTTGAATAGGTTTCTCTGTGAACTTAAATATGAAGATAGAGAGCCTTTTGCACTGTTTTTCTGAATCGTTGCCCTGAACAATTAAAAAATAAAATCCTGCTTTATAGATAAGGTTCTCTTCTCCAGCTAACCTCTGGGGTATTATTTATTTATCTATTTTGGTTTATTCAAGGTAGGGTCTCACTCTAGGCTGACCTGGAACACATTCTGTAGTTCCAGGCTGGCTACGAACTCACAGCAATCTTCTTACTTCTGCCTCTCAAGTGCTGGGATTAAAAGCATGTGCCACCATGCCTAGTCTTGTTTTTAATTTTTTTTAAAATTTATGTTTGTGCGTGAGAGAGTGTTGTAGTTAGCTTTTTAAATTTTTTTTAATTAATTTATTTTCAAGGATGGAGAGAGCAAGAGAGAGTGAACCAGGGCCTCTAGCCACTGCAAGTGAACTCCAGATGCATGTGCCACTTTGTGCATCTGGCTTTATGTAGGTACTGGGGAATCAAACTAGGGTCCTTAGGCTTTGCAGGCAAGCACCTTAACTTCTGAACCACCTCTCCAGCCCTGTATTTAGCTTTTGTTGCTGTGCAGAAAAGAACCCAACTGTCATAGTCAGCCACACGCTGCTGGGATGAATCTTCAAACCAGGCACAATTTGGGGAAGGAAGGTATTTATTGAAACTACAGATTGAGGGGAAGCTCCAGAATGCAAAAGAGGCTGCTCCCCTTCACAGGTCCAAGCAGAGAGAGAAACCCATCACCAACACCATCCATACAGAACAGCAAACAGGCAGGCGAGCCAAGGAGAGAATTTTTTCTCCTTTATATAGGCTTAGGGTGGGGACTTGCAACCCCATCCCAGACTTAATGGCTTCCTGAGTCTCTGGAATTTCCTTCCTGCACTGCCCACACAGGAAAAGATGTTTACTTCTAGCTTATTTGAGCTTCTTTACATCCTTCCCCTTGCTGAGAAGCTACCTTCCTGTAAACATCCTCAGAGACCCACCCAAGATAATTAAAAAGATCCAAGTTGACAACAAAACCTAACCATCACACCAACCAAAAGCAGCTTGTGGAAAAATGCATTTATTTTGGCTTACAGACTCAAGGGGAAGCTCCATGATGGCAGGGGAAAACCATGGCATGAGCAGAGGGTAGACATCATCTCCGCCACAGCACTGCAAACAGCAGCAGGAATGGGGTGTCAAACACTGGCAAGGGGAAGTTGGTTATAACCCCCATAAACCCACCCCCATCAACACACCTCCAGCAATGTTCCAATTCCAAAGCTTCCATCAGCTGGGGATCATGTTTTCAGAATGCATTGAGTTTATGAGGGACAGCTGAATCAAACCATTACAGAGAGACAAAGAGTATGAGTGTGCCAGGGCCTCTTGCCACTGCAAACAGACTCCGATGTATATGCCACTTTATGCATCTGGCTTTATGTGGGTACTGGGGAATGGAAGCCAGGCGTGTATGCCACCAGTCTTTGCAAGCAAGTACCTTTACCCAAGAGCAATCTCCTCAGCTCATTGGTTGTTGTCAAGCAAGTGCCTTTACCTGTTGAGTCACGTCCTCAACTCCCATTGGTTGTTTTCTTCGTCCAGGTTTTTTTTGCATGAAAGCTTCTTGTCCAAATTCAGAGACTGAGTAGGCACAATTACTTATTGAGCAAATCTCTACGTATGGCTTTGATTACTTGGGAGTACTTGGTTAATCTTTTGATGAGGCTCAGAGAACAGATGTTGCACTAGATATCGTCCCTCTCTATCTACACTCACAGCCAGACTTGCAGGTTAACTTACTGAGAGCTGCTCGTTTATTTTTAGTGGGATTTTTGTTGATGTGTGTGTAATTGTGGGTTTGCACTTCATGCCTTGCCATGTATGTGGAGGTTAGAGGTCAGCCCTGTTGGAGACAGGTCTCTCTTTGTGGCGTTGCTGCGTTTGCCAGGCCAGCTGGTCTATGAGCTTCCAGGGATTTTCTTGGAGTTACATATGTGCACATGAGTCTGGTTTTACATAGGTGCTGAGGACCCAAACTCAGAGTCTCATGCTTGTGCATCAAGGACTTTTCCCACTGAATCATCTCCCCCAGCTACCAGTATTTGAGTGGCTGAGGGGAAGGTGAGATATATATTTCCACACTAGAATATAGAGTTTATTGATGATCTGTGTCTGTTCTGCTCTTGTGGCTTAGCATAATGCCTAGCACACAGTAGGTGCTCAGTGACTAGTTCACTAACTCAGTGAAGAGAGTATATACAGACACCGACTTGCCCAGAATCCAGGATAAACATCCCCAAATCTCCATCTTTGTTCTGAAGTTGATTTTTAGACAAACTAGTGGGACTCGGTTATATCACTACTATTTCTGCTTATTAGATCTCATCCAGGCAAGGTTTAACAATGGTGCTCAGTCCTCCTCTCTGAACGCCGCTGGAGCCATTGATTTGATAAGTATGTATTTATTAAAAACTTACTATGTGGGCTGGAGAGATGGCTCAGCGGTTAAGGCACTTGCCTCCAGTGCCTAAAGCCCCAGGTTCAATTCCCCAGGACCCACATAAGCCAGACCCACAAGGTGGTGGTCCTGGTTCGTTCTCTCTCTCTCTCTCTCTCTCTCTCTCTCTCTCTCTCTCTCTCTCTCTCTCTCTCTTTCTGCTTGAAAATGGATAAATATATATATTAAAAAAACTTACTATGTGCCAGTCCTATGACAACTACTGTTTGTGTGGGCTGGTGTGGAAAACATGGTCCTGGCCACTATTTGTCAAAGCTTTTGGCCTGTTTGGATATTTTGGTTTGTCTTTCTTGGTCTTCAGGAATTTGATTCTGGTCCTTTCTCACCCACGTATTCAACCCCCTGCCTGCTGTCTCTCGCCTCTCACTGGTACTAGGCTAGTCTTCCTATTTCCCCCACCCACGTGACTCATTCATTCTTCCTTTAGTGTTAGGTAACCTCCCCCTCGACCTACAGAAAACAGAAGTTATTCCAATTTTATATGTAAAAATACTGAGACTTCTTAGAGAGGAGTATGTCTGGATTTTCCAGACTGAGAGGAAATCATGTTTTACAGAAGCTAAGTAGCTTTCTTGCGGTGAGCTCAGGATGTGGATCTAAGGTGTCAGGGCTCTGGATCCAGTGTAATATTGACGTAAGTGAGATGAAGTACGTACGTAGATATAGCTGCTGATAGGCACATAGGCAGGGAAGGATTTCAGACCCTTGGGTGAGGGAGGAGTTTCCGAGAAGCCCAATTGAAACTTGAATTTTGATTTTGCAGAGGTTAGGTGTCATGGTTTGATACAGGTGTCCCCCACAAACAATTGAATGTGTTCTGATAGATTGATCCTCAGCTGATGGCAGTTTGGGTTTTACAACCTCGATGAAGCTGTGTTGTTGGGGGCAGGCTTATGGGGTTATAAGCCAACTTCCCCTTGCCAGTATTTGGCACACCTTCCTGCCACTGTTTGCAGTGCTGTGGCAGAGGTGATGTCCAGCCCTCTGCTCATGCCATCGTTTTCCCTGCCAGGATGGAGTCTCCCCTCGAGTCCGTAAGCCAAATAAACCCATTCCTCCACAAGCCGCTTTTGCTTGGGTTCTCTCTGCGCAGCAACAAGAAAGCTGACTGCAACATTAGGCTTCTAGCTTTCATGAATTGATCTTCATTTTCCCTCATTACACCAGAGAGTCTGGCCCATGAGCTTCTAGATTCTTCTGGCTCTGCCTCCCATTGCCGTAGGCACATTGGAATCACAGATACATGGGTCACTTTGCATCTAACTTTAGGTAGGTGCTGGGGAATTAACTTGGGTTTTCAACCACAACCACATTATATGTATACAATGCCTGGCCTTTAACTACATTATATATATATATATATATATATATATATATGTGTGTGTGTGTGTGTGTGTGTGTGTGTGTGTGTGTGTGTGTGTGTGTGTGTGTGTATTATGCCTGGCACATAAACACATTAAAAACTATTAGTTTTCTTATAGAACAATCAAGCTCATTGCCTAGTGATAAGATAAGCAAACAAGGCATACTGTTGAATCACTCTCCTTTAAAACTCAATGTGATGCAGAGCAAGTGAAGGAGTTTCCACAGGGTTCTTTCAGACTGAACAACTGCATTCTATGACTCCGACCTCCCGTTGTGAAGGATACAATGAGAAGTTCAAAGGCCCCAGGCCTGCACTCCTCCTCTGTCCGTGGTGCTGAGACGTTCCTTTGCTCTCAGGGATTATGGTCTAAATGTCAGCATAAACCAGAGTAACAATAGGGATGCAGAGGGAGAGTGAACAGAAGTTATATTCTTACAGAAATTTCCAGAGGGGAAATTGGGACTCTTTCTCATGCTTTTCAAATGCAGATATCCTTTGTCATTCAAAATCAGAAATCACACAACTACAAATTCATTTTCAGATAAATGCCCTGTTCTGCAGTCTGGCTACTGGAGTTTATCAGAAGATCAGGGATTAAACAAATTTGGATAGCATGGTGCTTTTCACTGTCCAAATCTTGCTATTCAGTTACAGGAATTGAAATAATTTAGATAATGAAGGATAGTTGTAATTGCGGTTCACTCGCACTAGGGATATTTGTTGAATCTTCTATCATCCAAGAAGTGTACTTGGCAACAAGATATAGAGTATTGAGGAAGAGGATAAAGTCACTGTTGTCATGGAGATAACATCTTTGTGGGAGAAGACTGAAGATAAATAAATGTAACTACTTTGAGACATTGACAAGTACTATGAAGAAAATAATTGGAAATTGTCAAGAAAGAAAATTGTCTTTTTCTTGTGAACTGTATATGTAGAGAATATCATACATAGTTAATAATAACAATTTATCTAGTTAGTGCTACGAGCAAGGCACTGTTGTCTAATCATATGAATTCATCTGGTAACAAGTCTATGAAGTGACTTCCAGCCATTGTCCCATTTTATAGTTGAAACAGCTGAGACACAGGGAGGTTGGATGTTGCCCAAGGACATGTTGTAATTCAGTAGTAGCTTAGACATGAGTCCAAATTGTCTGGTTTTCAAGCCCATCCCAGAACCCAGGACACCCAGGAGTGAGGGAGGGAGCAAGAGAGAGAGATAGAGAGAGAGAGAGAGAGAGAGAAAGGCATGGGAAGAAAGGATGAAGAGGATAAGGAGAGCAAGTACTCCCCACACACCTCCAGAGAAGGATTACAGTGGAGCTATACTTGAACTTTGTGTGTATGTGTGTGTGTGTGCGTGTACATGCACATATGCACAGGCACATGCCATGGCACACATGTGGAGCTCTATAGGTCTGAGGAAAACCTTGGGGTGTTTGTCCTCTCCTTCCACCTTGCTTGAGACAAGGTCTCTTGTTTGTTTGTTTTTCTGCTGTGTAGGTTCCAGTCTAGCTGGCCATTGAGGTTCCAGATTCTCCTGGCTCTGCCTCTCCCTCCCATTGTTGCAGGCACACTGGAATCACAGACACTTACATCACTTTTTTAAAAATATTTAATTATTCATTTTCAAGCAGAGAGAGGGAGAGAGCCAGGGCCACCACCTTGTGGGTCTGGCTTATGTGGGTCCTGGGGAATTGAACCCGGGGCCTTAGGTACTGGAGGCAAGTGCCTTAACCTCTGAGCCATCTCTCCAACCCCACCTACATCACTTTGCATCTGGCTTTCAGTAGGTTCTGGGGAGTTGAACTTGGACCTTTAACCACTGAGCTATCTACCCAGCCATTGTTTTTTGAGTAGGGTCTTGCTCTAGCCCAGGCTGACCTGGAATTTACTATGTAGTCTCAGGGTGGCCTGGAAATCATAGTGATCCTGCTACCTCTGCCTCTGAGTGCTGGGATTAAAGGTGTGTGCCACCATGCCTGGCTTCATAGTTTTGTTGTAAGAAAATGTTGTAGTTAACCTTCTTATTGCTGGGATAAAGCACCTGACCAAAAGTAACTGATGGGAGGAAAGTTCTTAAATACTTCATTTTAGGACTTGGTCCTTCTTGTTGCTGTGTAATAGTCCAAAGTATTATATCTTATTAATTCATTCTGTTAGCAATTGGATGGTTGTTTCTGTCATAGTGACTTTAAATTTTGTTGCTAATCGTTATTCTAATATGTATCTTTGGTAAATGTATGTGGTTGTGTCTACTGGTATGTTTCTGTTTTATTGAGGATATTTTTAGAAATGAGCTGCTGTGTCATAGAATATACATGTGATTCCCTTTTGTAGATGTGTCAAATAGTTTTGCCAATGGATCTGCTTCTTTCTTTTCTTTTTTCTTTTTTTCTTTTGGTTTTTCAAAGTAGGGTCTCACTCTAGCCCAGGCTGACCTGGAATTCACTAAGTAGTCTCAGGGTGTCCTTGAACTCACTGTGATTCTCCTACCTCTGCCTCCTGAGTGCTGGGATTAAAGGTGTGCATCACCATGCCCGGCTCTTTCTTTTCATTTTTTTTTATTATCCATAATTAGATACACTTAATAAGGGAATAAAAGAATTTACCTCAAGAGTCTTTTCAACTGGCAAATTAAAACATTTAACATATGAATCTATTTACCAACATTTTACTGACTTATTGACACCTTTGGCAATATTCTCATTGTATAAAGTGTAGTATGTCTAGTTATATTTGTAGTGTTGTTTCTAAGAGTTCTTTTCCTGGAAATTTCTCTTTCTGGCCACCAAAACTGATGAGTTCAAACATGGTAGAGATGGAAGGGTTGTTTCTCCAGTAATGGTTTCCACGTTGATTTCATGTTTTCTTTGCTGTTTCATTTTGTACATGTTCCCTTCAATTATTCACTTGCTCTCACTGAGTCTTGGCTTCCAGTTCTGATATGTGGCAGACACAGTCCTCAGGAACACCCACTTTCGTTATTCAGCTCCAGCCACAATCACCAAATTTTCTCTTCAAAATTGACCCAGGAATTGTAATTTTTGGGATCACCTCAATCACGTAATTTCTCCCTAACTTTCCACTGTCTCCCATTTCCATCATCACCATCATTTACTGTCTGCCTACTGTGGGCAGAGCAATGTGAACCATAGCTACCTTATATTTGCTATTTCACTCAGTTTTCATACCACAAAGGAATCATTGCAAAGCAAAATACAAAGAGGTTATTTTATGTAACTTGCCCAAACCCTGTGAGTGGAGTCACTTCCTTCTATCACACACCCTCACATCTCTTCATTTTCTTCCCATTCCCCAGACTTCCCAGAGTGAATCCTAATATATGCATGTTCTCTTCACTCCAGTTCTTTAGTAGGTTGTTGGGAGAATCTCCCCAGAAAGCCTCTTATCTTTGCTTCCAATGACGACAGGAACTCTACACCTGTAGGCTCCGTCTCTCCTCCCTTCCTGCTAACCTGCTTAATATCCTGAAGCCAGCACAGCTCTGCTTCCCTGTCTCTGCCACATGATATCCCCCATGCTGACTTAGAGCGGACACCAAACCAACTGCCATTGCGTGTTTGTGTTAGAACTCCAGGCTCTGCTCCTGCTTCTCCTCATTTCCCTCCAGTATCTCTTGTTTCAATTGCCATCATTGACTGTGTCTGTTGCTTCTCCTGCTATAATTTCAGATCTGAGCAAATCAGTGGGGAAGGTTCCTTTTTCTGACCATCTGTGCTTCCTGGGAGGCTAATATAGCAATATTTATAACAATTAGAGAGGAGTCTTCTCTTTGTTCTTTCTCTCCATAGCCACGGTATGCATTTGTTTCTTATGGTAAGATTGTTGGCATGTGGGAACATATTTCGGGACTAGAAAATACCTCAGTGAAAGATTCTAATGTGCCACCACAATAATAATAATAATAATAATAATAATAATAATTGTTTATGTTTATGTGATAGGTGCTATTCAGAGTGGATTACATGTGTCCTATGGCAATTTTATGAACACAACAACCTTGTCAGTTCTGTTATTTTCTCATTTTACAGATAAGGAAGCTGAAGCAGAGAATGGTTAAGAAATGGTTATCAGCTTAAAAGTGGTGCCCAGGTCCTCCAACTCTGTTTTCTCACCAGGTTGCCCTTCCCAGTAGATTAGGTTCTGGAAAGAGTTCTGTATCTGAAGTTAAGAAAACTTGGATAGGCATTGTCCTGGCCATTTAAGGGTTTCATGGGGGTTGGCTAAGTTGATGTGATTGCTACTGAATGAGGATGTAGACTGTTAGCGAGCTCTGTGGGCCAGATTAAAGCCTATTGAAAGAGCAAAGAGTATTTGAGTTTCTGAGATTAGGCTGTATGTGAACCTGCATTGAAGTAGACAAAGGTCAAAGTTTGGTTGTCACAGGAATGTACCCCTCTCTGAACCAGGGCTCAGAAGTTACGCAGATTAGCGTGGAAGTCATGGTGCTGAGATCTTTCAAGGATCAGGGACTTTGGAAGAAATGGAGACTGGCTTTGTTTGGTTTTCTTGTCAAACTCCCAAGCTGCTCAATCCAGGGATTGTATAAAATTGCCAGTAGCATACAAAGAAATGACAAGGGAATATGGAAGAACAGGGAACTCTCACACTTGTTGAAGTGATGACTCTCCCAGACATCCCAAAATGGCCAGCTGCTGAGGTGAGTCTGGGCTTTCGTGCTGGCTGTACTCGGGATGGGCACCAGTGTGATGGAATGTTGTCATCTCAGAGTGTGGAGAGTGAAATCCAGCTACTTATGAGGCTTTGGGGGATGTCTTGATTAACATTGGGCCAAGAACATGATGCAACTTTGAAGGTCTTGGATTGGTGCGATATGTTGAAAAAAATTGAGCAATTTAAAACAGGGTTTTGGGAAGCTCCTAAAATGAATAATAAAGTTAGTTACATGTCACAGTGAGATGGGGATCCAGGCTAAGAAAAACACTGCTAGGCATTTTTGTTGCAGTGTAAACATTATGGAGTTAAACATAGTTAAACTATGCATCACTGGGTAGTATATAATCTCATGTGACCACTATCATATATACAGTTTATGGTTGACCAACACTTGGCTTTATTTAGAACTTTATATTGCTAGCCAACAGTTTCCTGAATGAGGAAAGTCATGTTGATAAGGACATTGGAATTTTGTAAGTTCTATTCATAAAGTCAGATGAATGGTCATGTTGGCAGACAGCTTTCTCTCTCTCTCTCTCTCTCTCTCTCTCTCTCTCTCTCTCTCTCTCTCTCTGTGTGTGTGTGTGTGTGTGTGTAGTTTCTAGGTCTCTTTCTCTGTGATTCCTGACAGCAGCTTGCCAGCCATGTATTCACATGTATTTCACAGCCATCTGTGAAATGGACATACTCAGACCTACCTTCCAAAGTAATTTTAAAAATGTTTTATTTATTTATTTGCAAGCAGAGAGAGACAGACAGAGAGAATGGGCATGCCAGAGAAACCAGCCGCTGCAAACAGATTCCAGATGCATGTGCTACTTTGTGCACCTGGCTTTACATGTGTACTGGGGAATTGAAGTAAGGTCCTTATGTGTTGCAGGCAAGTGTCTTAACCACTGAGCCATCTCTCCAGCCCCTAAGGTAATTTTGACCACTGAGTAATAAGATAGCCACTAAGTACCATGGACAGAGGGAGAATTTGGCTGTTTATTATTTTCCTTCAAGTGTTTTCACAAACCAGAGCTTGTGACAGGTGACATTTTATGGTATTGCCGTAAGACTCTTAGGGTTTGGTTGTGGATATTTGCATCCACTGTAGGTAGCTTATGCAGCAATGGGAAGTATTATAAATGCCAGGACCGAATTGACTCACTGAATCATTGGGAGGACAGCAAAACAGTTTCTAAGCTAACTTTCCAAAATAACTTTTTAAACAATTTTAAAAACTTGGGCTGCCATAGGTGCTCCACCTCCATGTAATCATTAGCTGACTCCTTGAGAATCTGCCGCAGCAGCCATGTCCTGCAGTAGAAAGATGGGTGGTGACCCCTGCGTCTCTCTAGTTGGGATTAGTGCTGAATCAAAATCTTGTACATGAGTCTGTGTAATAGACACGCTGTGTACACAAGACCTCTGCTGCCAGGGCACCTGGGCAGTCATGCTTTGACTTGGAGTCTCTGTGTGCTAGAAGGGAGTTGCCCTGGGTGTTGAACAAGCACATTCATGTTGTTCACTGCAGGATGCGATGAAAAGTTTACTGTCTGGGCAAAAGTTTACTGTGGCTGCATGGGCGAGGAGCCACAGGTGCTGGCTTCTGCCCTTTCCTCTGATCATTTTATTCCCCATTAGATGCCTAACCTCAGAGTGAGCAGAGGCAGGAAGAGGAGAAATAAATTGCTGTACTTAGCTCTTTATAGATCAAAAGAGGAAAGGTGAAAGATAATGGCTGCTGGTATAATGTACAGAGCACCTGGGTTGAGAAATTACACTTGAGTGTGTTCATAAGTATCCTCTTTCTGCCTGTCCTAGCCTTGGAAGGGGGGATGATTTCCTCAAAGCACAGATGTAGCTCATCCCTCCCCTCCCACTCGCACCACATCTGTGCTCACTAGCTTTTCCTCTGTTCATCCCTCCATCATGCCAGGTCACATAGCTACAGGAGAAACAGGTAGAGGGGCCAGGGCATTCCTACAACCTCTCGAGAATCTCTGAGACTACTTTCACAACGAAGAGGGGAAACATGGTGTGAGAAGCCTGAGGTTCTGTCTTAGTCCAGCCCATTTTCTTGCACTGTAATTTTGGGCAAATCACTTGACCTATGATTTCAACTTGTGTATAACGAGAAGTTTGGGCATATGATCTCTATGACTTCCTTCCAGCTCATTGGTTCTTGTATCTCTTTGTGGGTGGTGGGGGAGAGGGAGTCAACTCCAAAAAGAGGGGATGACTTGTTTAAAGTGAGACCAATGGATTATGCCCTCTTCGTCATGACTTCAGGATGTTCTGAAACATCCCGTTATAGAGTTCTTACCTGTTTTGTTTCTGTATTCTCCTAGAACTTTCTGTAACCATTGCATTGTATTTGTTATTTGAATGATCTTTTGACAATTCTGTCTTCCCATAGTCTTTAAAGACAAGACCCCTGTCTTGACATTTTAGCTTTCAAGGGAAAGCCAGATCTCTCCGTGATTTATAAACAGAAACTACCAAAGCCATTTTGGGGCCCTGACTTGGTTTCTCTTCTTGTACATTACATCCACAAAGCCTTGTACCTGTCCCCTGTTATCCGTATTCCTTACTCTATTACCAAAATTACAGCATTTTTTCTTTTTAGCAGTAATGGGACCACATTAGATAATATTTGAGATGCTGGAGAGGTCCAAAGTCCAGCCAGCTCCCATGGTATTACAAAGATGAACTATAGCCTTTATTGGGCAGCAGAAAGGAGCCACCAGGGATGTCATGGTTAATGTTAGTTTCACAGTGAGGTAGAAGGGGAAGAGGAGCTGTGAAATGCTCACCGTTCATGCCCAATGTTCTCTCCTTGCTCAGCCTGTACTCTGATTTCATCCAGTGAAGACGCTTATGATTTAGAACCTTACCTGATCTGCATAATCCATTAACGTGTCACTTTTTTAATTGCAGAAGCTATTCCTCTGAAACACACACCTGCTGTTGGTGGGATTTATAGCCAGGGCATGGCATGATTTGTGTTTGCTATGAATGTTGTCACCCCTGCCATGCTGGGCTGCCCTCAATAATGTCTTTCTGATGGTCCTCAGAAACTGGAGGCGAGTAGGAATGACTCCCCACCAGGCTGTTCTGTATTCTCTCCCTCACAGCTTTCAAGATTCATTTCCCTGCTTCAGTAATTGCTCTGCTGGTGCCATTTTTATGCAGGAGATAATTCCACATGCAGCATCAAATGAGAGTGGATTTAGAGGGAGGCCACCGAGTGCTTGCAGTAAGCACCTGGCCATCACAATGAACCACGAAAATGCCACAGGGGACTTGATTTGGCAGCATATAGGGGTGGTATAGAGGAGAACAGGCTTTGTTTCTAGGATCCTATGACCATTTATCTTTGAAGTGTTCAGATTTTAAGGATACTGAGATTCCACTCACGCTTCTGAGATGCTAAAACAGAAGGCTTCGGGCTCCTAGAATTAGGGTAAGCATCCCTGAAACCAGGCCCAGAGCTGCTGGCCAAGTAGTAGATGCTGAGATGCTAATGAGAGTCACCTAAGTTGAAGGTGTGAGGCTGTGAGCTCATGAAGAGAAAGAAACAAGATGTGGTCACTGCAGGGGCTGGCTCCTTGTTGACTATTCCTCTTCAAGTATGGACAGACAGGCTCTGGATGGCGTGACTCAGTAGGCCAGTTTGGAAACTATCAACACAGCGAGTCAAACCCAGAGGGAAAGCCAGTGGGGGCATCATGGTGCCATGGAAAAAGTCCAGGCTTGGGATTCATGCAGACTAAAAGCTACCTCGGCAAAGGAACTGCAGTTTCTTTACCCCCTTTCCCAGTGTACCTTCCTGGGCCCTTGAATCTGGAACACTCATGTGCAATTTCTGGGGCTTCTAGTTCAGCAAGGATTTGGGATTTGAGCAAGGGTAGGCCAATCAGATGTGCCTCTCTGACACCCAGGAATAGAGGTTTCTCTTCCACACCTGCTGCTTCTCCATCGGGCAATGGGCACAGCTGTGTGGCTTCTTTTAATTTGTTTTTGAGACAGTTTTGATATGTAGTCCAGGTTGGCCTTGAATTCACGGTTCCCCTACCTCAGCCTCCCAAATGTTCCCGAGTGGCTTCTTGCTACAGTCTTGTATGAGTGATTCTGGGTGTGTTCCTGAAGCTTTATCTCTGGGGAACATTTCTTCAGTCTCCCAACCAATTCCTTAAGCTAAGCATTATCCCTGGCTTCTCTGCTATGGAGAGCTGACTTAGACATGGGAACAGTAATCTCTTACTCAAGGTGTTACTGGAGGATTAATGAGATAACATATACCAAATACCTATAAGTACTCGTTGCTTGGAAAAATGAATTTATTTTCTGAAAAGAACTATTTTCCTACTAGAAGGCACTGACAAAGACCACCAGAGCATGCCTGTTTGTCAGAGAATCAACCGTGCAATGCTGCTGAATACCTGTGTGCAGGTCCATGAAACACTACTGAGTCAAGATTGCTCAGGCGAGACTGAGCTATCAAGTCACCCATACCACAAAATGCAAAACCTTGACATCCAGAATGAACGATTATGAAGTCTAAGGCCCAAATACACACTGGCACTGGGGCATGCTGTAGAGTGCATGGATGGAATCTCTTCATAGATGACAGACCAGGGCCAGGCTCTTCCGTCTAACTGCACCAATGCCAAGTTTTTTCCTCAGTCCTGGGTTTGTAACCTCATGTCTCTAGCTTTAGTTTTCCCATCTGTCAAACGGGGCCTTAGGGGTCCCTACCTTGTAGCATTGAGGTACTGCATGAGCTTTGTCTGGCCTCAGTAGACAATAATCATTTATCTAGAGTTCCTTTTGATGGAGAAACTTACCTTGGGTCTTTTTCCCATCTCTCCTGGATAGTTTTGATATTGTACTACTATAGACAGAATATTCTAATTTTAGCACTATATATAGTGTAGATAAATTCCAGCTGCTAGACTGTTATTTTCCTGGGTTGCATTATACATGAGAACTTTTTTTTAAAAGATAATTAGATTTGTAGTTTTAAAAATAGATAAAAGCGTAGACATTCTGCAATTGGTTGTTTAATAAATTTAATAAATTAATGCTGGGTACCGTAGTCTAGGTTGAAAGCCATACTTCTTTAGGGCCTGAAAAGCATTATTCCAAGCCCTTCTGGCTTTCATGGTTTCTAATGAGAAGTCTGAGGTAAGTCTGATGGCTTTTCCCCTGTAAGTTACTGTCTGCTTTCCTCTAGCAGCTTTGAGTATTTTCTCTTTGCTTTCTATGTTAGGCATCTTAATT
>PVHP010027733.1:0-23627 GCA_004024765.1 Zapus hudsonius
GAGAGAGAGAGAGAGAGAGAGAGAGAGAGAGAGAGAGAGAGAGAGCGAGCACCAGGGCCACCACTTGTGGGTCTGGCTTATGTGGGTCCTGGGGAATTGAACCGAGGGCCTTAGGCACTGGAGGCAAGTGCCTTAACCGCCAGCCATCTCTCCAGGCCCTGTTAAGGTATTTTAAAGTAAATGACAGCAACATATTCTACAGGTCAACCCTTCCACACATCTCTAAATCAAGGACATCTTTTTGAGAGGTAGAAACGGTGGCTCAGCCATGCTTTCCGGACTGGGATGCTAGGCACGGCCAAGTCAAGCCACGTTCCTGGGGAGGCGTGTGGACACGTTCAAACTATGCTGCTTTGTTCCATCTGTTTGGTGGAATTAATTTATGAAGGTGAAGTTCAGGGAACGGTGGGAGGCCTTGGAGGGGCTCCTCCCGGTTGAGTGGGAAGGAGCAGGAAAGGTCGATGCAACGGCTCGAAAGGATGGTGGACAGTGAGCAGAAGACACTACTGACCATGGAATTCCAGCCCATTTTTCATTGTTCGGATAGTTATTTAATTATGAAGGTGACAGACACATTCATGCCTCTGTATCTTTGTCAACACTCTACAGATCAAATCTTTCCAAATTTTTTTTGCCAGCCACGTCAATTTAAAATGGTAAAACTTAAAAACCCCTCTAGGACAGCTTGAATGGTACTCATATCTATTGACAGTTTGCATTTCTCCTGTGGAATATTTGTTTCTCCTCTTATTCGTTTTCTGTTGGCCATAGGTACTTATAAAAGCTCTTTACATGTGATGGTATGAAACTCTTGCTTGTTAACGTCTATAACAATTTTCTTCCCAATAAGGCGTTCTTTCAATGTCATTTCTCCATCTCTTTTCCTTTCCTTAAAAATATTTTCATTCATTTGCAATCACACACATACACGAGAGAGAGAGAGAGAGAGAGAGAGAGAGAGAGAGAGAGAGAGAGAGAGAGAGGATGGACATGCGGTGAATGTACCTCTTTGTGCATCTGGCTTTATGTGGGCACTGGAGAACAGAACTCCGGTCCTTAGGTTTTGCATCTCTCTAACCCATCCTTTTCTTTTTCTTTTCATTTGTTTTTAGACAGGGTCTCATTCTAGCCCAGACTGACCTGGAACTCACTCCGTAGCCCAGACTGGCCTCAGACTCAGTGGTCCTCCTACCTCAGCTTCCTGAATGCTCGGATTAAAAGCATGAGCTACAGTTATACCACTCTGCAAAGCATTGAAATCAAGAAATAAAAGACTAGCACATCTTTATCATATTCTCCAAGGCTCAGGAACCATTTTGGCAGAAGTGGTGGAAAGAATTTAAGAGTCAAAGGAAGGCGAGGAGTGCTTACAATGCTGTCTCCATACACAAAATGACCTCCCAGTGGCTGATGCCACCTACGCAATGCTTGCCTAACAGGAGAGGGGAAATGATGACATGTAACCAGATGTGGCAACACTGGAGAGGATCACTGTGAGTTCAAGGCCAGCCGGGACTACAGAATGCGTTCCAGGTCAGCCTGGGATAAATGTGAGACTCTACCTGGAAAAACAAACGAAGACAACAAAATAGAAGAAGAGAGACTAGTTGGAAAGAAGAAAGGATTGGGTGGAGGGGGAACTTGGGAGGGGAAGGAAGGGTGGTGGGAGGGGATTATGATCATGGGATAGTGTCCACCTTTATGCAAGTTCTCAAGAAAAAGTAAACAAGCAAACTTATTAGTGGTCCAAATGGCAGTACTTGTAGGCACAATTGGGCCTGATTTTACATGTTTTAGCAAAGATGATAGGCATTGAGAAGAAATTCAAAACCTTCCATTTTGAATTGTCTTTTCTGAGCCACACACAGCTGAGATGCAGAGCAGTGTATAGCTCCTAACCATCACACATTCAGAGGGGACCCACCAGTGCCCTGGTGTGCTGTGTGCCAAGGTAGGGTGTTTAGCAGTGTTAGGGGCCTTTAACACACCGGGTCCAGGCTACTCCAAAGGTAGCTATGACTGCCTGCCTGCAGCAAGTCTCTCTCTGAAAACTCCAGCCTCCATCCAGTCCCCCACTGCTGCCCTAGACCAAGGCCAAGTGGGAAGAGAAAGCAAGACCAGCCAACCTTGTCAGGTCGTCCAATGCCACTAAATGGCAGTTAATGCCCTGTGACTCCTCAAGCCTCTGACTAAGGCTGGCAGTGCTGGCACTTTCTCCCTCCCTTCAAAACCCAGGAAAGCAAGAAACTCCCTCTCTTCTTGGGAAAAACCAAAGCCCCTCTGTTGAAGTCAGCTTTCTTGTGGCTGTTAACAAAGAACCTGACAAAAAGCAGCTGATGGAGGAATGGGTTTATTTTGGTTTACAGACTTGAGGGAAGGAAGGCTCCGTGATGGAAGGGAAAATGACGTCATGAGCAAAAGGGTGGACATCACCTCCGACCCGGCACTGCAAACATCGGCAGGAAGGTGTGCCCAACATTGGCAAGGGGAAGCTGGCTATAACCCCCATAAGCCTGCTTCCAACCACACACCTTCAACAAGATTCAATTCCAAAACTTCCATCAGCTGGGGATCAAGCATTCAGAACACATTCATTGTGGAGGACACCTGACTCAAATCACTAAATTCTCTCTCTCTCTCTCTTTCTCTCTTTGGTGTGGGATGGGGTTACACCAGGGTCTCTTGACACTACAAACAAATGTTTTGCTGGCTTGACATCGATGGATGGGGAATTGAACCCAGACTGGCAAGCTCTGCAGGCAATCACCTTTAACCACTGAGCCATCTTCCTTTCCCCTAGTATACATTCTAATATGTGAAGTGAGCTGGAGAATCCAGCCTTTTTCTTTTCTTCCTCTTCCTCTTGCAAAGGAGGGGATCAGTTATTCCAAGATCTTTTGCTACCAAGTCTACGGTTGCTTCATGGACTAAAGAATTTAATTGATTTATTTTTGCCATGCTGGAGGTTGAACCTAGGACCTTGTGAGACAAGTGCTTTAGCACTGAGCGACGTCTCCAGCCTTACCTTTTTCCTTGGTGTCTGGAAGTGCCACCTTTAAGGTGTACTCAATATCCATATGCATTTATACGTGTCTATTTGTGGACCGAACTCTTTCTTTCCTGTGTCCATTTATTTCTGTTTTGCTGCTGCTTTAAGTATAGTTAAAATATTTTCACATTAATAAGGATAACCTTTTTAGGTTTCAGCAATGAAAGCAAGTCCTCTTTTTGATAGAATCTGGATAACACCTCAACGTCAAAAAGAGGCAAAGGTAGATAAGGTTAACATAATAAAAGTTTTCTGCACTATTCAGGAGAGGTGCTGTGGATAACTACAGAACAGCCATTTTTAGGGTCTCGCTCTAGTCCAGGCTGACCTGGAATTCACTATGTAGTCTCAGGGTGGCCTTGAACTCACTGCAATCCTCCTACCTCTGCCTCCCAAGTGCTGGGATTAAAGGCATGCGCCACTACGCCCGGCAAAGCAGCCATTTTCGAGGATACTACATTTATAATTTTTGGATCCCCTATGTCATCTGTCCTGTTGTAGTTTTTGTTAAATCAGCCAGCTTGAAACATTTAAACTACTTATAATAAGCTTACCCTACACGGTAACTGTGAAAGCAGGGATAGGGCAAATAGTAGCTATGTTTGTTAGCATAATGAACTGAACAGATTAGGAATTAAAACATTGACCACGTGGCTTCCAGGTGTCTTGTATATTACCAGCACTGGGTCACACTGCCCTTACCACTTCTCCAGATGGAATCCTCCATGGAGAAGGGCCGCAGCGCCGGCTTATAACCCCCGCATCTAAACCGGGGTGGATGCTGGCTGCACAGGGGGATCGGTTTGTGAAATGATCATAACAATCACTCACATAATGTACGCACTTCTGGGTAACCATAATCCAATGAAATGTTTAGGATGCTTTTAAAAGAATCACTGTGTTGCTTTCTGCTAATTATTAGAATAAGATCTGTTACGTCTGTTCTAAAGTAGTTTCTAGAAAGAGGTGGGTGGGTAATTCAGAAGAGTATGGGCTTAGCAAGTGCAGCATGGTCTGGGGTTCAAGCTCTAGCACAAATTATACAGAGCAACAGACAAGTGAAATGAATAACCCCATCCAAACTTCAAACACTGGTAAGAGCTCTTCTTGGAGGTGAATGCTTCTGCAAACCACCTTAGGGCCCATAGTTCTGAAAATGGCCACTCACAGCGTTCATGTTCACAAGATGGGGAAATGTCCCTGAGTCTATATCTGCTGATCTGAAATAGATCATACCGCCCAAGGCCAGCGCCTGTCTTCATTAAAGGTTCACAGAGGTAAATGGAAAGTGTTCTCCTGTCCTCACAGAGATCAAATTAAGGAGCTTGATTGCAGGGGAATCAGGTACCTTTTACCGACCTGTCACAACCCCTTATGCAGATGTGGGTGAATCTGCTCCACACTCTGATCCTTCCGGAGACTGTGGCTCTAGCCCTCCTGCATCCCAGGGGTCAGAGCCTTCCTTTCCCTGAGAGATAGAAACCACTCTTTCTCCAAACCCAGATTCAAAGAGCTTATAATTGAATACAAATAACCCAGATTCTTTCTTTCTTTTAGCAGCCATGGAGACTAACTGCAAATGTTTCAGTGGCTAAATAATATTAAAACAACATTCTTTAATGGAGAGAGAGAGAGAGAGAGAGAGAGAGAGAGAGAGAGAGAGAGAGAGAGAGAGAGATTGCTTGCCAGGAAAACCTGAAGTCTTATGATGTTCGAGTTCATGTCCACTCTTGCCCTTGTAGTTTGGACGTTTCTCGCCTCTGACCTCTGACTGGAAGCCAGTGTAGGTCCCTCTTCCTCTAAGGCTTGTCTCCTCCATCTCCCCTTTCTTTCCAACTAGTCCCTCCTCCATCACCCAAGGTGGAATGCTGACTGGCTCAGAATCGTGCAGTCTCTGTGAGGCCCTGAACGCCATATCTGGAAGACACTTTTCCAAAGTACTCTTCCCCATCCTCGGCTCTTACATTGTTCCTGCTCCCTCTTCCACAGTTCCCTGAGCCTGGGGGGGCGGTGTGTGGGGGGATACAGATGTCTTACTTAGCACTGAGCATGTAACAGTCACTTATTCCCAGCACTTTGATGAGTTTTGAATCTTCTCAGTAGTCACCACCAAATACACAAAGAAGCTTCTCTGACCAAAGGCGAGAGCAGCACTAATTTACAAGCATAATCATAAATATTTAGGGGGGTAATTTGATGGGCACAACATATCCATTCAGCCAAACAACAATAGTAGCTTCCCTCCTAAGGACTATAACCTTCCTAGCTCTAGGCTTTTGACTAGGTTTTCAGGACCAGGCATGAATTACCTCCCATGGAGTGGGCCTTAAATCCAATCAGAGAGCCGTTGGTTACCACACAAGTCATGCCACTCTTGTACCAGTGGGCATGCCTGGCTGATTGGCTGTGTAGCTTGCAGGACCCACTGCTGGGAAGGATTACTTATGACTCCTACCCACCCTAGAAGCTTTCACAAGAGTCTCAGGGTGGCCTCAAACTCACCGTGATCCTCCTACCTCTGCCTTGGGAGTGCTGGGTTTAAAGGCGTGCATCACCACAGCCGGCTCCAGTACTTTGAAAGCTAGCCAGCAAGGAGATTTCCAGCTCAGGTCTAGCTTGATTTCTCATCGTCTTGCAATCAAAGTATGTGGAGTCTGCAACAATACGGTCTTACCATCTAGTTCTGGTGTTCATCAAAAAGCCTTGGCAATGGCATGTGTTGTTTTGAGGGCCTCGGGGACCTCCCTGACCAAGAACTCATCGGGAGGTATCCCATTCCTAGCATTGAGATTTTCCTTTGGGAGGCGCAATTCACTTTCAGCCTGCCCTACTTGCAGTCTGCTTTCTGGGAAGCTTTTATACTAATTCAACTCCACCTTGAATTTCTCAAAATCTAATTGCACAGTGTTGCTAGCTTCAGCTGCTCCCCCAAACAAGTGCTATAACCCCTTCTTCAAGAACTATGAGGCTTCTTCAATTACCAAGCGATGCAATTCTACCCAACAGAGTCTCAGACATGAGACTCTCAGTTCAGGACATGACCCGCAGAGCAGAGCATCTGCCAGCAAGCCTGCACTAGCTCCCTGGCAAGGCTGAGCGCAGGCCTGGAGGACCGGGCAGGGTAGCAGCAGTGAGGCCAAGCACTGCACTGGAGTTCGGGGTGTTGGAGGCTCAGAGGGTGCTGGCAGCAGAGGACCCTGCCCAGGCAAAGGATTTCTTCTATCCCTCCCACACAAATTGACAAGGCTCCATGGTTCCAGCCTCACAGATCATAACTGTGTTTATGCAGTTTTGGGTCTTTGTTTCCTTCTTATCTTGAACAGTGTGATCTTGTGAGTGATGAAGAAATTTTTGTATGTGTGTGAATTTTAGCTGGCCCAAATGTTCCTTTCCACACTTGGTTATTATTAATAAGCAGGGAGTCTTGGCTTTGGAGAGGAGCCAAAGGCAAGATGAAGGTGTGATGAATGTACTTTTTAGAATTGTATTTAAGTTATTTTAGGATCTTTGTTGTCAATCACATGATCTGCATTTTACAACTTGGTATAATTCTATTTTTAATTAATAAGTAGAAACTCTGCATGCACAAGGCTTGTGTTGGCACCCCCATTTCTCTCGTCCTGGCCCCCATTCCATGGAGGGCCCTCCTCAGTGGGATTGCTGGAATGCACCCTGGGATGGAGGGCTAGGAGTTGTACAAGCAGCGGGTTTTTTATGGGGGGAAGGGCAATGCCCCTGGATATTCCCCCACCATGACTCTTATACTCTTTTTCCCCTTTTCCCCAAAGTTCCCTGAGCCATGGTAGGTGAGTTTTAAGTCTGTTTTTGTGTTGAGTTCTTAAGTGTCTATGGGTTTCCGCTTAGGACTGTTTTGAGTCTCCGTGGAGTCTGTCTCCATTACCCTTCCTGTCGTTTCCCCTGGGCCCTAGATGATGGGTTAGGGGTGGCTCCTCTCCTGCCTGGGAATCAGCTATCATTTCAGGTCTGGTTGGCAGAAGTGGGTTGTCCATGGTTCTTTTTTTTTATTATTAAATATTTTATTTATTCATTTTCAAGCAGAGAGAAAGAGAGAGACAGAGACAGAGAAATACCAGGGCCACCAACTTGTGGGTCTGGCTTATGTGGGACCTGGGGAATTGAACCCGGGGCCTTAGGCACTGGTGGCAAGGGCATTAACCGCTGAGCCATCTCTCCAGCCCTGTCCATGGTTCTTGCTGCCTTCTGGATTCCCCCCTCCCCGACTCCATACTGATGTGGCTCTCCGTCCTTCATCTTGACTGGAACCCCTTGGTATAATTCTTCATCTTGATTCAGTACACAGCTCAAAGCACACCTTCCCCAGAAGCCTGTTTTCCCAGGAGCAGACTCCGAGTCAAGGATTCAGATATAAGTGGTTTATTAAGAAGGTGGTGAGGGGGAGGAGGAGGGGAGAGGAAAGGGCACTTTGGAGCATAACTGGGCTTCCGTCAGTGGTGACTTTGGCCAAGGTGATAAGGGGTGGCACACCCTGTGGGCTGACTGGCTCCAGGACCATGTTGCAGGTGGCCCAGCCAGCTGCAGATGCTGAGGGCCTCTGGGGGATAAATAGCACTTCCAGCGTCTCCACCAGCTCCACTTAAGAGTCCTTCGTGACAGTCTGCTGCAAGACGAAATGCATGACTTCTTTGGAAAGTCCTGGGATTGGCTTTTCGTCATCCACAGAGGTGCCTCCTTCCTCCAGAGGGTAGAAGCAGGTGTCCTTGGAATGCCTCTGCAAGACTGAGCAGCCATCCCGGTTGAAGATGACCCGTGCCATCTGGAAACAGCGGAGAGCATACTTGTGGCTCTCCTGACCACTCAGCTCAGTGACGTTCTGAGACAGACAGCGGCACACAGCTGCAGAGAGCTGATCCCCAGAGCCTGGCAGGGGCTGGCCGAACGCTTCATAAAACCTATCCAGGGATTTCCGGAGCCCACCATCTTCTTCACTGGGCTCCAGCTGGTCTTTCACAGAAGGGTCGAGACATGAGTTTGTGGAATCCCAGTAGCCCTTCCGGTCAGTGTCTAGGTCATGGCCCTCTGCAAGACAACACACATGTAAATGATGTCAGGAAGCAAGCCAAGAACACAAGATGTCTCTTTGCAGTTCAACACACGTCCTGCTTCTGAGGAGCTGGCTAAGCGGAGCCAGCTGATTGCAGTATCTCCACCCATCATCCTTGGGTTTGCTCATAAGAATAACACGTGACTTGCACGTAGCTTCAAGGGTTCTTAGCCTGGGGTCCCTGTGTGTAATTCATGGTTCTGTTGGGGGCAGGCAATTCACCTCCTTAGTCAGCTTCAACACCAAAGGAACAGATGGACGAAAGCCCCTACTCCCTTCTCAGGAGGAAGGAAAAAAAATCACTGGTAAAGAAGGTCTGAGTTTAAAGAAATGTCTGTAAATAAACAACCAGATGGTTGCCATGAGATTAGAGTGACCACTTAGATGTGGCCAGGACGTGGGTTAAAAGGCCATGAGCCACCTATGGGCCATATAATAGCAGATAACTGTTTAGAAAAGATAGCGGATAACTGCTTAGTAGAGATTGCAGAGAACTGTGAAGTTCCCATGCTTGTAACCTCAAACAGCCACCTGTATGCCATAAATTAATAGATAACTATGAAATGTCATATGCCTGAAAACTCAAACCTATAAAACCTAGTGAAGAAGGCAGAAGGGGGTCCAGGACAGAGGTTTGACTTTTGAGCCTAATCCCAGACCTCAGCATGCTGAATAATAAAAACCTCGTTGTGTAACTTGCATTATTGTGAGTGTCTTCTGTTCTGTGAGGAGTGCTCAACTTCGGACCTCAACAGTTCCTGAAAAAAAAAATCCTATCTTGGGATTGGAGGGATGGCTCAGTTGATAAAGCTTGGTGCATAAGATGAGGACCTGAGTTCAGATCCTCAGCACCCACACAAAAGCTGGGCAGCCAGAAGAACGCTGAAGACCATGGACTTCTGAAAGCTCCATTACTACTGCTGAAGAGCAGACCAAGATATACTACTCCAAATTAATCTTATTAATCCTGATGCTAGATCTCATTAAGTTAAAAGCACATACTCATTATAGTCACTTTTTAGAAAGATTTTCTTTTAAAAATCTTTATTTATTTGAGAGAGAGAGAGAGAGAGAGAGAGAGAGAGTATGGGCATGCCGATGTCCTCTTGCCACTGACTGTAAATGAACTCCAGATGCATGTGTTACTTTGTGCATCTGGCAGATAATAGGAAACTAGATCTTCTAATGGACTGAAGGCAGATCCTAGTTGGTCCTTCAGTACCAACTGCTAGGATTAAAGATGTGCGCCACCACCCCCAGCGGTCTACTGACATATAACATAACATAGGGTTCTCTTAGTTTCTCTCTCCTATCAGTGTGCCCAAGGAAAAAATTCATGAAGATAATTACGTGAGTTAATTTAGAGAATTTTTATACAGCTACCAATTTTATTCTTTAAATTTTTATTCTTTAAATCAACGTTTTTCTCTTTTTGCTCACTTGATAAAGGCTTTTCTAAATCACTTGCTTTGCCAAGTCCTGGAACCTGATGAGTAATTTAGTTAATAGTTATAATAACATGTTTGTACTTGTTAAGGATAAAGGAAGATGTGAGATGCGGTGGGTGAAGGTTTGGCAAGGAAGCAGGGTTTCTGCCCGGGCCTGGTTTACTGCTTCTAGATGTGTCTCTGCGGCTGGCATGCCACCTCTTGGGTCCTAGCAAGGATCCTACTAGAATGCCTGTGGTATATTAGAACCAGGGGAGCAGATAATCTAAAAATAATGAGACACAAGCTCTGAGCTCACATGCAGGCCCACACATGCACATTGATGATTCAGCACACATTTATAGAAAGCCTGAATAGACAACTCATTACAAGTTGCCATAAGGTGTAATGTAGGAGAGCAAAGACCATATCCTTCATCTCAGATGCTTGGCCTCTAACCAGGGAAGGGGAGGGAAGGGAAGGAAAGAAAAGAAAAGGGGAGGGGAGAAAGGAAGAGAGAGAGGAAGGAAGGAAGAAAGCAAGGGAGGAATGAAGGGAGGGGAAGGAAGGAAAGCTAAGGGAACTTCCCTTCTCCCCAGCAGGCGCAGGGCTTCCGTTTGGGTCTCCACTGAGTTGCTCCCAATGTCCTCATTGCTGGGAAACACTTCTGGGTGGAGAGAAGGGGGGCGGGCAGCTGGTGGGCTCTTTCTGGTTCTGGTGCCAGAGAAACAGCGGCACAGGATGTCGCAGCTTGTATTTTTTAGAAATGCCAAGTTCATGAAAACCAAGGCAAGACAAAGCACATGCTCCAGACTACAGGCGACTAAGAGACACATGACAACCATGTGCGCCAGGTGACTTAGAACTGGACCGTTCTTTCTGTGCATGTGCTCATGCGCACTGTGTGTAGTGTGATGTGTGTGCAGTGAGTGCACCTGGGCATGCAGGCACACTCCCCGACTCTGCACTTGGAGACCAGAGGTGAATGGCAGGAGCCCCCTCTGCCATGATTCACCTGTGAGTGTTCCTTGAGATTGAGTCTCTCACTATTCAGAAGCTTACCTCTTTTTATTTTATTTTATTTTATTGATGAGCCTCAGCAATTCTCTGGTCTCACAGAACTCAGATGATAGGTGTGCATGGCCACACTCACCTGTTTGTGTGGGAAGCTCTCAACCACTCAGCCATCTCCCGAGCCCCAGAAATAGAAAGAACATTGTGAGGAAGGCTTGTGGGTTACATGGTAGCAATGTATTACTGCCATTTTCCCAATTCTGATGCATTCTTTTCATTTTTTTATGTAAGAGAATATCTTTCTGAATTTGTGATGTAAGAGACTGTGGGATAAGCAGGAATGAGGGCCATCAGGTTGGCAGTTTACTCTCAAGTAATGAAAAAGTTCTGTTTTTGTAGGGTACTTTCAAGTTTTCTTTTCTTTCTTTTTTGGTTTTTCGAGGTAGGGTCTCGCTCTAGCCCAGGCTGACCTGGAATTCACTCTGTAGTCTCAGGCTGGCCTCACAGCGCCACCACGCCCGGCTTACTTTCAAGTTTTCTGTGAGTTTGAGATTGTTATATAAATTTTAAAAACAAAGCCGGGTGGTATGGTGGTGTATTCCTTTAACCCTGGGATTTAATGGGAGGCAGAGGTAGGAGGGTCACTATGAGCTCAAGACCACCCTGAGACTACATAGTGAATTCCAGATCAGCCTGGGCTAGAGTGAGACCCTACCTCAAAAATAAACAAATAAATAAAATAAAAACAAACCTCTAAAGGAATACTGCCTACTTTACAACACTTAGCCAAATGAAGAGACTTAGCCCAGAACTTAGCAAATCGCACTTGCCCTAGAAATCACACAACAAAAAAGAAGGGCTGGGGCTTAGTGGGTAAAGGGACTTTCTTGCAAAGCTGCTGGCCCAGGGTTCAACCCCCCAGCACCTACATGAACCTGGACAGAAAAAGTGGCACAAACACCTGGCATTCATTCGCAGGGTCAAGAGATGGTGGTGCACCCCCTGATACGCAAATAAATTAAGCGGAAAAAGAAATTTAAAAAAAAAAGAGGGGCTGTGAAGATGGTTCAGTGGCTAAAGGTGTTTGTATGCAAAGTCTGCTGGTCTGGGTTCAATTCCCAAGTCACCCAAGGAGACTGGATGCAAAAATGTGGCACAAGCATCTGGTGTGTATTTGCAAGTGCAAGAGGCCCTGGAGTGCCCCCCCCCCACACAAGCAGGCACGAGTGAATAATTGAACATTAAAAGAGAAAGAGGAGATGGGAGCCCACAATGGCAGGATGGTCTCTTGTCACTTCTTCCTCACAGACAATCTGTCCACACAGCGGGAGAGAAGCAGTGATGGGAAGGGCAGCAACACTGGGGGACTTGGGGCTCCTGAAATAAGCCACCCACTCCTAGCAGCCAGTACTGAACACTCCATTGTCATCGGAGCTTCACTGGCAGCTTTCATTTCCTTACACTTGCTGAGCTTCGGGGTTTTACAGACAAGCTTGATAACTAGCCTGTCTCTTTTCATGCAAATGCCAAGCCGGCTGCAGGTCCCCTCCAAAGAGGAAACAACCCTTCCTCCTGCACAAGAACAAAGACTTCAGTCCACACCAGGTCTGCTCTGAACCTGCCCGTGGCAGCCTTCCTTCCTTGCCAGTCTCATCATTTCTCCTCAGCTCATGCGCAGTAGGTGGGAGAATGTTGGGTGGCTCTTCCATAACCGGGTGAGGTTCACGGCTGCATCCTCGCCGGCTCATCCCCGAGTCGGAGCCCACTTTATCCTTCCTAGTTGTACATCCCAGGTTGTAGGGCTCTCAGCTGACAGAGTCTAGGTGATTTCTTTCTTCTAATTTTTATCAATGTGTGTGCTCGTGCGCATGCACGTGCAAGCCACAGCGTACGTGAATGCTGAGCTCTCTGTGCTCCATCTTCTTGGAAACACGGTCTCTCACGTTGCAAATGAACGTTAGATTCAGACTGACTGGCTGTGAGCTGGAGGTTCTCCGGCTCTGCTGCCTCATGGCTGTAGCATGTGCGGGCCAGCAGGCTCTGTGAGCAAGTGCCTCCACCAAGGGGAAGTCTCTGTCTCAGTGCTGCTTGCAGACCAAGGATAAAACCATCATATGGCTCACAGAGCAGTCCCACCTAACCAAGAGCTGTCCTTTGCCAAGATGCCCAAAACTGTCATTTCCCCACTGCTAGCTTGAAGAGAAACTCTGGCTCAAAGAATAGATTTGGGGAGAAACAACGCAAGTGACACCTTTCTTAGTTTCCTGCACAATACCCTTCTTCCTGCTACCCATTCGCAGAGAGCATTTTCCCTTCCTGGAAGGAAGGAAGAAAGGAAGGAAGGAAGGAAGGAAGGAAGGAAGGAAGGAAGGAAGGAAGGAAGGAAGGAAGGAAGGAAGGAGGGAGGGAGGGAGAGAGGGAGGGAGAGAGAAAGAGAGAGAGAGAGAGAGAGAGAGAGAGAGAGAGAGAGAGAGAGAGAGAGAGAGAGAGAGAGAGATCACAAATAGATCTTACCCCAGAACCCAGTTGGCTGATGGGGCAGCTGCTATGTAACACAGCTGACTCAGAGGTGAAAGACCATGGTGAGGGGCTGGGAAGATGACTCAGCAGTTGAAGGCGCTTGCTTGCAAAGCCTGCTGCCCCAGGTTCAATTCCCAAGCCACTTAGGCCAGTCACAAAAGTGGTCCAAGTGTCTGGCACTCATGACAAAGACAAGAGCTCCTGCCCTGGCATGGGCACCCAGCCCGCATACACACATGCGAATAATTTTTTCCTTCTTTCTCTCTTTCAAAAATATTTATTTATTTATTTATTTATTTATTTATTTATTTATTTATTTATTTATTTATTTATTTGAGGGGCACATGGCAGGCCCTCCAGCCACTGCAAAACGAACTCCAGTCATATGAGTCCCCTTGTGTATCTGGCTTTACATGGGTGCTGGGGAATCAAACTTTGGTCCATCTGCTTTGCAGGCAAACATTTAACCACTAAGCCATCTCTTCAGCCCAGCAAATGATTTTTTTTAAATATTTTATTTATTCATTTTCAAGCAGAGAGATACAGAGAGATACAGAGAGAGAGAGAGAGAGAGAGAGAGAGAGAGAGAGAGAGAGAGGGCACCAGGGCCACCACCTTGTGGGTCTGGCATATGGGGGTACTGGGGAATTGAACCAGGGGCCTTAGGCACTAGAGGCAAATGCCTTAACCGCTGAGCCATCTCTCCAGCCTGCAAATGATTTTTTTTAAAGCATGGTGAATCAGGCCGTGGCTAGAGAAGTAGTTCACATTTCACTGACCTAACTTCAAAAGGGTAGGCATGAGCAATTACCATGAAGGGAGAGTCAGAGAATCCTGCCGGGGACTCGGCCTTTCCAGGATGCGTTATTCACATTATTTATAGGAGCCGAGTCATAGAGACAGAAAGTACAGTGGTGCTTACTAGAGGCTGGGAAAGAAGGAAACAGTTATTTAACGAGCGATGACACACAGTCGTGAAGGTGATGGGGCTGTGGAGACAGCCCCATGGGTAAAGTGACCTCAGATCCCCAGCACCCACAGAAGGCTGGGCATGGCTCTGGGCACCTTGTCATGGTGCTGCCTGGGGAGACAAGAGACAGGAGAGTCATTGAGGCTGGTTTGCTGACTGGTGCAGACAGATCAGTGAGCTCCAGGCTCGGTGTGAGACTCTCAAAAACCAAGGTGAAGAGGTGCTAACCAGCAGTGGACCCTGCAAGCCTTAAGATTGGCCAGCCAGGCCAAATGCGCCAAAGGGTGAAATAGAGGCATGTCTATCATGGGGAAGCCAACCGTCTCTGATTGGACCTGAGGCCCACTTCAAGGGAGGGAAGACATGCCTGGTACTGAAGTCAAAACCTTAAGGCTAGGGAGGAGATGAGCCCTAGGGGAGAAAAGCCTGCTGTTACCCAGCCAAATGCATATATTATGCCCACAAACTGCCCTCTAACCACTTTTGTTTATGCCCATATATTCACGCTACTCTCACTTCTGGTTAGCGAAGCCTTTCTTTTCAGATGGTGGTGACCACTAGGGAGACTGAGAACGAATCACAGTGCTGAGAAGACGTGACAGTGGAGTGTTCAGCACTGAGGCATCGCTATCACACCACAAGGCTCGGGGTCCATTGCGGAAGAGGCAGCAAAAAGAATTTAAGAGCCTTAGGGAATTTTGAGGAAGAGAGGACAGAAAGACTGTAAGAGCCAAGATTGCCCCTCGCCCCCACCCACTGACTGACTGCTGCTCGCACAACTCCTAGCCCTCAACCCCGTGGTGCACACCAGCAATCCCACCAAGGAGGGCCATCCGTGGAATGGGGCAGGGAGGAGGGAAAGGGTGGTACCAACACATGACTTGTTCACACAGTTTCTACTAAATAAATAATAATAATAAAGAAGGCCAAAGGAGAGGGAGGACTGCTTACAATGCTATCTTCCAGACACAATATGGCCTTGATATTCCTGACCTCACAGTACCTGACACTCCCTACACAAGACCTGTATGATAGGAGGAAAAAATGATGACATCAAAACAGAAGACACTAATTGTAAAGAAAGGATTCAACGGAGAGCAGATTTGGGAGGTGGACCATGAGGGTAGTGAGAGGAAATTATCATGGTTTATTGTCTACACTTATGGAAATTGTCACTGAACAACAAGATGGTAAGCTACCGAGGAAGACATCAGCCCCTGGTTTCCACATGCATTTGCACATGCATGCACAACTGTTCAGATATGTGCATTACACACAAACACATATATACACGTGCATGTACAGCACAATATACATGTGCAAAAACACAAAAACGACTAACACAATAAATTGAATACTATGTGTACTTTTCTATTTAAAATATATTTTTATTTATTTGCAAAGAAAGACAGAGATAGATAAATGGATGGTTAGATACAAAGATTGATAGATGGATGGATGGAAGGAAAGAGAGAGAGAATGGGCATGGGTTGTTTTTAACTATACTCCAAGGATGTCTCCTTTCTACACTGGCATTTCTTTGGCTCCCTTGCTAGGTACCTTTAGATTACTGCTGGTAGGTGAAGACCGTCCCCCATCCAGACTTTACTTAATTCCTCTTTCTAGTTCTGTCTGCCCCTCCCCACCAAGCCATAACACCAGTGTTAGAATTCTAAGGCATCTCATAACCTATCTTACTAATGACAAAATTAATCTCAAAACATCAATAAGCTTGTGCCTTCCTCTTCCTGATAGCAACCCTGCTTCCCACAGTTTATACTGTTCAGGATTTGCAGCCTCCATGTAAATGGGTACAAAAAGCGGTTCAAACATCTGGTATTTGTCTGCAGTAGTAAGAGACCCTGGTGTACATACACAGAAAGGAAGAGAGAGAGGGAAGGAGGACGAAAACTTTCTAGTACAGAAGCTTGTGATTCTTTATCTATATCTTGCTCGAGACTTGTGGACTGTAGGAGGTAAGGTGCACACTTCTAGTGAGTATGTAAGAGACCGGCTGGGAAAATCCAGCCAGAGGTGCAATTACTGAGTCCAAGAAGCATTTTCAGCTCTATGGGATTCTGCCAAATGGCTCTCCAAAGCAGCTGCAGCAACTGCACTCCCAGCAGCAATACCCAGCTTTCCTATTCCCTCACATCTTGGCCAAACCCTAATGAGGAGGCTAGAAAGACAGGGAAGAGGGGACTGAAGACTGGTTCCCTGATCAGTAAGCCAGACTCCTCTGCAAGGAGAAGTGGGTAGGTGAGTGATGAAAGGGGATATCTGAGGTTCTCCCCTGGCAGGGCAAGCACAGGGGACACACCACACAATACTATGAACATGCAAAAAATGCACAATTACCTGACAAGTCTTTATTAATCTTGTGATTACAGTTGTCTCTTACCAGAAAGGGGGTAAAAAGGTGGGGCGAAATACATCTTCTGAGAAGCCACAAGGTCGGTTTTTGTTTTAATGGCAAATCTCCAGCAAAGCAACCCTCATGCATCAGCTTATTACCACCACAGGCCAGGATGTGGTGCTTCAACTCCAGTCAGTAAAGAAGTCATGTTCCAAACCAGATTCAAGAGCAGGGAAGGCACCTGATATTCTGAACCTTGGTTTTCAGCTGAGAACGTGGAGGTGAGGCCAAGTCTCCAGAATCCCTGGATGAGGGCCTGGCAGCTGAAATGTTAACTGCCAGCTTAGCTCTCAATAATGCTCACTGCAATGAGGCAGAGGTTTATCCTGAAACTTGACTGAAAGTCCGATTTTGTATTTTGTTATAAAGGAGAAACCAAGTTATTAAAGGATCACTTATTTACTTTTTTAGGGTCACTTATTTTTGTTGTGGTGCTGATCATTGAATACAGAGCCTCAAACATACAAAGTACATGCTCTACCACTTAGCTCAACCCTTACTCTAGATGACTGGATTTTTGCATGAGTATGGTATGCATGCACATGTGAGTGTGCGCAGGCACACGTGTGTGTACGCACATGTGGAGGCTAGAAGTTGACAGCAAGTGCCTTCCTTACCCACTCTCCTCTTTATTTTCCGAGGGAGGCTCTCTCATTGCAGCCCAGAGCTTGCCAATTCAGCTAATCTAGTAGCTTGCCTTGGGGATTGGGTCCCTTCTCTCTGCCACCTGAGCCCTAGGATTATAGGTGCCCACCACAACCAGCACACATTTACATGGGTGCTGGAGATCTGGACTCTGGTTTTCAAGCTTCGTGGCAAGTGCTTTACCCACTGAGCCATCTCCCCAGCACCAAGGATTGGAATTTGATTCCTTTATAATTAGAAAGGCTCTGGGAATGAAAGCTGAAACAAGAGCTACCATCCCATGAGTCTGTCATGTGCTGAAACAGCTCTTAGTACTTCATAACTGAAGTCCTGAGATGGGACAGTGAACAAGTCTGTCAGACAAGGGAACAGGAGAGACATGTTCCTCTTGAAGTCATTCAGAATTGGAGCTTCAACTAAACACTTAAAGCCATCACTTAAAAAAGGGTTTTTCGGGGCTGGAGAGATGGCTCAGCGGTTAAGGCACTTGCCTCCAGTGCCTAAGGCCCCTGGTTCAATTCCCCAGGACCCACAAAGCCAGACCCACAAGGTGGTGGCCCTGGTGTGCGCTCTCTCTCTATCTCTCTCTCTCCCTCTCGGCTTGAAAATGAATAAATAAAATATTTTTTAAAAAGGGGGGGGGGGGGCTTTCCCCAAACAGTTTTTCAGTTTGGAGCTCTAGCTGATTTGGTTTATATCCTGGGTTGGATGATAGGAACACTAGTGAGCAGAAAGAGAAACCAAGTGGATTTTTGGTTGCTATGGCAACATGGCTGTTTTGTAGTTAAGACTGTCTCTCCTGGAGCCCAAACAGGCCTCAAATTTGCTATGCAAATGAAGGTGACCTTGCACTTCTGATCCTGCTGCCTTATCTCCCAAGTGCTGAGATTACAATGTGTACCACTTCCCACAAGGTTATGAGGTGCTGGGGATCAAACCCAGGCCAGGAGCATGCTAGGCAAGCATTCTAATAACTGAGCTACACCCCAGCCCCAATGCTGGCATTTATTTTATTTATTTGTACATGTGTGTGTTTGGGTGTGTATGGTCATGCCAGGGCCTCTTGCCACTGCAAATGAACGCCAGACACTTGTGCCCGTTTTGTGTCTCACTTATTTTTGTTGTGGTGCTGGGCATCATGAGGGGGCTCATCAATTCTTCTATGGGGAAGCCATCATCCATGCTGGGGTGAGAGTTTTGGTGCCGTGGGTGCTTTGATGTCGTCCAATAACCTTTTGCCCATGCTCCATAAGTAAGCCCAACAAGCTCACTGTTTCACCCAGTTGGTCCCTGGTGGGATCCTTACGTGTGTGACACTGATGCCCTATCCTGGAGGATAGGCATTTGTTCCAGTCTCCCCAGGGAAAGTCCACACAACCTCAGAGAACATTTACCCTTGAGAAGCTGTTCAATATGTCTTGGGATAAAAAGCAAGGCTTATCTACAAAAAGGAGTTGATTCCCTTGTGTTCTTCAAGCTAAGTCTAAAAGCAATCCTTAACAGGAGTTCCACACACAGTTCCCTGCAACAATGCCGGGAGGCATGATGCCATACGTATATATTTTCTTTAAATTTTTTTATGAGAGAGAGAGAGAGAGAGAGAGAGAGAGAGAGAGAGAGAGAGAATAGGTACATATGGGACTCTTGCCTCTACAAACAAACTCCAGATGCATGTGTCACTTTATGTGGGTACTGGGGAATAGAACCTGGGTCAGCAGGTTATGCGAGCAAGTACTTTAACCACTGAGCATCTCTCCAGCCCTCCTTTGTATAGATTTCCATTGCAAGGCAGATTTAAGTTCTGGCCTTGTAAAAGTTCATGTCATAGATCAGAAATCTGAACTTTTTTTCCCTAGTCCTGACAGGAGAGATGTTTGCAAGGTTAGAAGACTTGAGCTATGTGAGCTCGGACACATATTTAACAGCTCTGAATCTCATGCCCTCATCTGTGCAGTAAGATAGTAATAGTTCTTACTTCATAAAACTGCTGTAAGAATTAAATGATTTATTAGCATAAAGCCTTGTAAATACCCCAGAAATAAAAGGAACTTTGTAGCTATAACTACAGCAACAAGATTAGTACTCCCAACAGAGAAGATACATCTGAAATTAGGGCGCATGCCATTTATAGTATCTGGGTTTAGACTCTAAACAACCCATTTGTGTAGGTGACAGATGTGTGTCGGAAAGGCACACCTTTACCCATAGCTAAGGCCCACCTGGCAGGGCAGAGGAAGGGATGAGTCATATACCCTGCAGGGAGCCAATGACTACAGACAAGTCCCAAGTGCACCCACTGCAAAGCGAGCATGATCCCAGTGTGGGCAGAAACAGCAGGTGCCTCTGTGTGTGGGAGCCTCAAACAGAAGCTCAGAGGCAGAGTGCTCCAGCTGTCCCCAAACACCCTCCTCCGCCACCCCAGGGGGACCAGCATCAGAGTGGGTAAAACCGAAATGATGAAACTTCCACAGAGCCTGATGGTGGTAGTGGTTTCTGTGATGCAAGGGCAGCTATAAACCAGGCAAAGAGCTCCAGCAAAAACTCTGGAACTGTATTATTTAGAAGTAGAAACAGACTGTACTGAGGGAGAGACGGAGAGAAAGGGAGAGGGAAGCAGGAAGAGAGAGAGAAGAAGAAAGAGACCGAGAAACTGGTAAGGTCTAGTGTCTGAGCATGGCTGCCTGCTGAGTCAGACTGCAGTGGTGAGTTAGACTTGCACAGACAGACAGTATAAGAGTGAGAAACGCCATGGGAAGTTACAAGAGACGCAGGAGACGCGCCTGAACCATTGACATGTGAATCTGCAGAGAGCACAGCTTTGAGCCTCATCTCTGAAGCATCAGTGCCTTCAGCCAACAAGGAAAACTCAGACACTGGAAAAACAAAGCCATAAATAAGTTTAAAATTTATGTAATTCAACCAGTGCAAGCTTGGGTTCCAGGCACCAGAGAAGTCCAACCTGAGTCTGACTGAACCACAGAAGACACAGGTTACTAGGGTTTGGGATGTGTTTGTGTTGAGCAAGTTTCTATCATGGGTTATTTAAAATTTTTTTTTGTTTTGAACAAGGTTTTACTATGTAGCACAGGCTGGTCCTAAGCTAATAGGCTCAAGTGATGCTCTAACCTCAGGAGCCCCAGAAGCTGGGACCAAAGGGGTGTACCTGTATACCTAGCACTGGCATGGATCACCAAGGGCGAATAGACTTGAGGTCACACCTTTGCGAGGACACTTCTAGATAGTTACAGATTCTTTGACAAACACAGTGGATAAGATAGTATGAAAATCTTAAATGTTACCAAACATCTAAAGATGCTAAGTAAAATTTTTTTTTTTTTTTTAAAAATCTATCAATCTGAGCTGGAAAGAAAGTAAGAACAGTCTTTAGGGACCAAAGCCAAAATGAAAGTAGCAGTGCCAGGAGGAGAGAGATCCTGAGCTGGTGTCCAGACCCAGCTGGCTGGCTTTAATGGCTACACGGGACTTGGAATACGGATCTAAAGCCAGGGCAAGATGATGCACATAAGAGGTGTGAGCCTTGAAGTTACCCCTCACAGAAAAGGCAAACCAGAAAATCCTATGCCTTCCAAAGGGCTTGGTCTTGGCTCTGGGTGGAGATTCAACCCCAAGCCAAAGTTCACCTATGTTTATGGCCTGAATTCAGACTTCTATGTGTTCTAAGACTCTCAAAGCCAGGCATTTATTTAAATAATATTTATTTATTTTCAAAAAGAGAGAGGTAGAAGAGAGACAGAGAATGGGCACACCAGGGCCTCCAACCACTGCAACCAGACTCCAGATGCATGCACCATTTTGTGCATATGGTTTTACGTGGGTACTGGGGAGTTGAACTTGGGTCATTAGGCTCTGCAAGAAAGTGCCTAAACTTCTGAGCCATCTCTCCAGCCCCAGATATTTATTTCAAAATTAATCCAGATGGGTGCACCCTCATAGAGCTAGTGAAAGCAAGTTTATAGCTCTGAGGAACGTATTCCTAGCCCAAACCTAAAGACCAAACAACAAACAAACCCTATGCATAAAGCCCCACTGACCATGAGCTCACAATAAAAACTAGTCACAAATCCACACTGAAGAAAGGTACCGTCACTGAGATGGGTTAACAAAAGGATCAGTAACAGAGACTGGGAATTCATAGACTATAAAGAAATACTCTTACTATAGTAAATTAGTATATTAAAGACTAAAAGTTTGGATAAGAAGAAACTATAAGGAACCCAGGTGAGGCAAGGTTTGGGTCAACCTCCCACTCACCCTGAATCATATCCAACCACAATGCATTGAAGCTGGAAATAAACAATGAGAGAACAAATAAAAATCACACCAACTATTAGAGATTGAACAATATGCTATTAAACGACGAATGGGTCATTCAAGAAATCAAATTAGAAATTGAAAATTTTCTTGAGTTAAATGATAATGAAAATGCATCACACTGGAACCTATGGGGTACAAGGAAGGCTGTGCTAAGGGGAAATTTATAGCACTGAATCCTTCATAAAAAAGACAGAGAGATCCCAAATTAATAAACTGACTAACCAGACAAAGGCCTTAGAAAAATTAGAACAATACAACCCTATAAGCTCAAGACAAAAAGAAATAATTAAGATCAGAGCAGAGATCAATGAATTAGAGAATTGATGAAACAAAGAGCTGGTTCATTGAAAAAATAATAAGATTGACAAACCCCTGGCCAATCTAACCAAACGGAAAAAATAGAAGGCCTAAATCAACAAAATCAGAAATGAACAGGAGAGATCACAATGGACACCAATGAAATTGGAAGAATCATCAGGACATACTTCCACAACCTCTTCTATTCCACAAAATTGGAGAATCTGGAAGAAATGGATAAATTCTTAGATACCTACCACCTGCCAAAACTAAACTCAGAGCAGATAAATCTCCTAAATAAACCTATTACATCTGCTGAAATCGATAATGTAATCAAAAACCTCCCCAGAAGGAGAAGTCCAGGTCCTGATGGATTCTTAGCTGAATTCTACCAAACCTTCATCACAGAACCCAAACCACTCTTTCTGAAGCTTTTTAGAGTAACTGGAGAACAGGGAATACTTCCAAACGCCTTTTCTGAAGCTGCATCACTCTAATACCCAAACCAGACAAAGATATATCCAGAAAGGAAAACTGTAGACCTATATCCCTGATGAACTTGGATGCAAAAATTCTGAATAAAATCCTTGCAAACCAAATTCAACAACATATTAAAAGTATTATCCATCTCAACCAGGTTGGCTTCACCCCAGGGATGCAGGGTTGGTTCAACAAACGGAAATCAATCAACATAATCCACCACATTAATAAACTTAACCACAAAAAACCACGTGGACATCTCAATCGATGCAGAGAAAGCCTTTGATAAAATCCAATACCACTTCATGATCAAAACACTTGAAAGACTTGGAATAGAGGGCCTATACCTCAACATAATTAAGGCCATATTCAAAACTCCTAAAGCCCAAATAATACTCAATTGGAAAAGACTCAAGGAGTTCTCACTAAATTGGGGAACAAGACAGGGGTGCCCACTCTCACCTCTGCTCTTCAACATAGTCCTTTAAGTTCTAGCCAATGCAATAAGACAGGAGAAAGACATAAAAGGGATACAAACTGGGAAGGAAAAAGGGAAAGTATCCCTTTTTGCAGATGACATGATCCTATGCATAACAGACCCGAAGAATAGTACCAGTAAACTCCTAAAGGTGATAAACTCCTTCAGCAAAGTGGCAGGATACAAAGTTAACACACAAAAATCAGTAGCCTTCCTGTATGCAAATGACATGCATACAGAAAAAGCAATCAGTGAAACAGTCCCATTTTCAATAGCCACAAACAAAATAAAATACCATGGAATAACACTAACCAAGGAGGTGAAACACTTGTCTAATGAAAACATGAAAATTCTCAAGAAGGATGCGAAAAGGTGGAAAGATCTCCCCTGCTCCTGGATAGGTAGAATTAATATCATGCGAATGGCAATACTTACAAAAGCTATATACAGATTCAATGCATACCAATAAAAATACCAGCTTCATTCTTTGCATAGAAAAAATAATCTCCAGATTTATTTGGAATGGCAAAAGGCCTCAGATATCCAAAGCCATCCTTAGTAAAAGAAGCACGTCAGGTGGTATCACCATGCCCGGCCTAAAGATATACTACAAAGCCATCGTAACAAAAACAGTATGGTACTAGCACAAAAATAGACAGATAGACCTATGGAACATAATTGAAGACCCTGCCCTAAGCTCCTGTACAACCACTATGGAAAGCAGTGTGGAGACTCCTGAACAGGATGGATATAGAGCTACTGGCGGACTGAGCTATCCCTTTACTGGGCATCTACCCCTATGTTTCCTCACCGCAGTACAGAGACATTTGCTCAACCATGTTTATAGCAGCTCAATTCATAATAGTAAGGAACTGGAATCAACCCAAATGCCCATCAGTGGACAAATGGATAT
>PVHP010027734.1:0-25892 GCA_004024765.1 Zapus hudsonius
TGGTGGTCCCCTAGTTTACAGAGCTGCAAGTGTGACCAAGACCCCACATCCATCTCTTCTGGAGCCATCAAGTTCAGCTGAGAAAAAACATGAGTTACTGCTATATGTGCCACCATCCTAGGTGACAGGAAGTAGGTATTTACCAGCACAAGAGACTCATCAGAGCTCTTCAAGGACTAGGCAAGCACAGCATGTGTCCTTGAAGAGGACACTGTCCACCATGGACCAGTCACCCCATGGCCCACGCTTCTAACCCAAGTGACTCAGAACAGCCTAGTTCTCATCCCTTGAGTCATGTCTGAGGTGACTCCATCCTTCTCCCACACAAGTCTGGCAAATATTGATTAACATGGTTCAGTTGAGAGGAAGTAATTATGCCTTTGCCAGTTAGTAATAATAAGCAGGAGGAGAGGGTCTTGCAATATGCCAATGAAACTAAGGAGAAAGGAGATGATAAAGATTGCTCATAAGACCTCTTTTTTATATTTTTTATTTATTCATTTTCAAGCAGAGAGATACAGAGAAAGAGAGAGAGAGAGAGAGAGAGAGAGAGAGAGAGAGAGAGAGAGAGAGAGAGAGAGAACCAGGGCCACCACCTTGTGGGTCTGGCATATGTGAGTCCTGGGGATTTGAACCAGGGGCCTTAGGCACTGGAGGCAAGTGCCTTAACTGCTGATCCATCTCTCCAGCCCACTCATAAGACCTCTTGCAGAGTCACAGCTTGTAGAAAGTGTAAGCTGAGGGGACTGGGGTAGCTTAGTTGGTCAAGCATCAGACTATTAGGGGCCTTTGCTGAGGATATGGCTCAACTTAGAAAATTCACAAAAGAATAAACACCACATATTCTCCCTCATATGTAGTTCCTAGCCAGGATAAGCTTAAACTCTAAGCAAACCTAGTAGGGGAAATGAGAGACTACAAATGTGGTAGAAGGAATGGGAGGGGTAGGGGAAAGATGGGGGACATATACAATAAACTAAACCAACAATGAATCAAAGTCATAAAATCCTTACTTTCATACAGTAAGCTCTTGAGAAAGAAGTGGGCATTGTCTAGTAAGAGGGGCCCTGAATAGAAGGGGAGGAAACCAAACCCCATGAAAAATTGATCAGACCTGCAACTCCTGGTCCCAGTCATTGGATCCTTCCCACACTGAGCTGTTGATCAAAGAGACCTACAAGGTCCCCAAAACAAGACAGTTTTCTGTCAAAGCTATTGAATACCCACCCTAGGCCAAAGGTAATATCCTATTGCTGAAGAAACCACAGAAAGATGTCAAACAACACTGAGAGACACTGCTAATTCCAGAGTGGTATTGAGTACCCAGATGGTAGCAAGTGCAGTGCTGGAAGGCACAACATAAGCTGCCAGGGGAAATTGATCCACAATACATGGAGAAAGCAGAGACCACTGATACAAAATGCAGTCTGTTGCCATGAGAAGGCTGAACACACTTCCTTCTGGGAGAGATCAATGGACCAAGAAATAATCACTTGTGTAATAGAGATGCCAAAATCTGGGGGGGGGGGTTCAACAGCTTTTAAATTGGCCAAGAAATCTACTCAATGACAAGGAACCCTTAACTGAAATTGGGACTCAGGGAAAATCCTATGGGAACCAAAAACTGGGGCTCCAAAAAGAAATCCCCATTACCAGAGAACTAGAGAGGCTAATCTTAATATAATTTTGTAAAATTAGAAATGTGTGTCTCATTTAACCTATACTGATCTCACTCTCTGATGGAGATTCTGTTTGTATTTTTCAGAAGGCAGTGAGAGAGCTGTGGTCATTTCAACTCCACCAATGAATCTCAGGCCAAAGGCTGATATCCCAGCAAGAGATGAACCACCCAGGCCTTTCGTGTAGGCCCCAAGTGAAACACTTGAGAGAGTGGTAAGGCAAGAAAGAGACCTATAACCACAACAAATCAGTCAACCCAGGATAAGTCAGCGAGACAGACACCAACGACTTCCAACACAACTTAAAATAGAAGCACAGGGACTCTTAAGGTCACAATAACAATATTGAAACAGACTTAAAAATCACCCTCCATGACTCAGGGAACTGAGCAGAAGAGGGGGTGAAAAGATTATAAGAGTCATGGTGGGAGAGATTACCCAGAGACATTACCCCCCTCACCTACAATTCATAAAGGGGGGGCAACTTTGTTGCCTCCTGTGCTATCCATAACACCTTGCCACATGAATTGATCCAGTGTGCCCACCAAGGAGGATACCCAGTGAATTGGAGACAGTGGGGGGGTGGAATATGAGCACAATATTTACTCAATTATTGTATCTAATTTGGGGCAACAAAAATAAAATTAAAAAAAGAAAAAGGCACCCTCAGTATGTCTTTGGAAATATAACTTCACAGGATGCATTAGCTCTTCTGTTTCTGCTAAGTAAATTATAATGAGCTGGCTCCTGCATTCCTGCTCAGATCCTGAAGACAGAACAAAACCAGAGTGTCATTCAGGAGGCAAGGGAGCAACTGATCCTTGCATTGGGCCCATTTAAAAAGCAAAGAAGCAAGCAACACTATGGAGTTCAGTCTGCTTGGGCCAGAGTAATAAGGTCACCCCCGCTACTGAAACTCCACAAGGATGGTAACTTTGAAATGAACAATGGAATTTCTGTTCAGTTTCTGCTTTCCCCAGCCCTAAACTCAACTTCTTGGCTTACTGCAGAATGTGGTTGTACAACTGCAAATAGGGCTGTAGATACAGCTACATGGTAGAGTACTTGCCCAGGAAGTCTTTGGTTTAATTCCCAGGAGAGGAAATAAATAAATAAACAGAACTATAAATACATGCAGATTTGCTTTTAATTAGATTTGAGGTAAAATTATCTTTTGTGAAAACCCAAAGATCCAACCTTAATGAAGGAAGCTCATGGGCCTGCAAGCCCCTGCTGGGGGCTGGGGGACAACCACCCCCTGCTCTGCCTTGTAATGTGGTTCTATTCTCCTCTCCTTGCTTATAGAGTAGGTGTGCCAGCCTCTTCCATTGGAGATGTCTTACATCTTCAAGCTAATCATGCAACTTCATTATAACTTGGCTTGAAACATATCTCCCTATACATATGTCCTACCATAATGTGAGTAATGAAATTATAGAAGGATTTAAAAGCATAAACTAAAATAAGCATGAGGCATTGGAAGGGGAATGGCTTAACAAAAGATATACACACAGTGGAATACTATTCATTTTTTAAAAAGAAAGGAAGGAAACTTGTTGGCACATGCTACAATATTAATGAATTTTAAGGATATTACATTAAATGAAAGTAAAGTTGTCAAAGACAAATAAAAAAAGATTAACTTATGTGAGGTATAATGATCAAATTTACAGGTAGACATTGCAATGATGTTTCCCTGAGACTGGGAATTCAGAAGTTGTGAATGGAATGTTATTTTTCAATTTGTACAAAAATATAGTTTTGCATGAAGGAAACAGTTTTGGAGACCAATGGTGAAGAGTACACAAAATGAAGAACGTGCTCAACACTGAGCAGCACATTCAGAAACCACCAATATGTGAGGTGGATGTGTATTTTATGAAAAAAAAACCCCTCAAATATGGAGAGGACTAGGGTGTGACTCACTGAAAGGGTTTACTGACCATGACTAAGGTCCTAGGATCCATCCCAAGCATGAGAAAGAAGAGAGAAAGGAAAGGGAAAGGGGGAAGAAGGAGAAGCAACAGGAAGAGGAAGATGGATAGAGGAAGAGAGGGAGGGACTGGAAGACTTTCTTTAAAATCTCATCAAGATAGCATAAAGTTGCATTTGAAAAAAATGCCAGTATGAAGCTATTCTCAATTAGAATGGATGTGTTCTCTAACACAGACTTAATTTACTTCTTCTCCAAATATTTCGTGAAACGATTAAACAAAGCCAAAATTTTATCCTGCCATTTGTATCTACTCAACAGAAGATGAAAACCTGAGAAATAACCATAAAACCAGGTGCCTACCACCAAAGTCCCTGATAGCTGAGCACAAGTGAGTAAGCTGCAGCCCTGGGTCCCACTGTAGACACGGCTGGCCTATTTAAATCCCAATGGTTCTGCAGATGCAGCTGTTTCTATAATTACACATCTTTCTCTAGGTCCAGGGAAGACAGGTGTATAGAATAACATTCATTTGTTTTCTCTAGATTTGACATTAGCTTGAGAAAAAAAAAAACAGTTTATAGCTCATTTCCTTTCATCCCCTGGGTCTAACCACTACAGCCTAGTGTTTGGTTTCAAAAGAAAGAAATCAAGAGCCCAGACTGAAGGGAACTTCTGAGTCTAAAAAATCTTGCCTTCCCTCTGAGGAGCACCCAGGATTCTACAGTCAGTCCAGACTAGTCTGTAATGGCAACAAGTATGAATGAGCCTCCTGGGCTTGACATCTCAACCACTCATCTGGACCCAAGTCAGGTGTGGGGCCACCCTCCAGAGAGCATGAGCAATGCAGATAATTCAGGCCAATTTGTAACCTTACAGGAAGCCATCAGCAAATGGGGAGGTGAGGGAAAAGGATATGAAGGTGGTGCACACCTGGGGACCTTGTTTTGTCACACTGCACAGAAGGTCTAGGTTGGTCTATGTTTTTATAACCAAGGCATGGAAAGAAAAGGGAATGAAAAAGAAGTTGGGAGCTGGGGGATGGCTCAGCAAGTATAGGTGCTTGCTAGAAAGCCTTACTGACCCAAGTTTATTTCTTCGTGCCCACATTAAGCCAGATGTGAAGTGGTGTATGCATCTGTCTGTAATCCCAGTATGCCTAAAGTAGTGAGAGTCAGAGCCAGGAGAATCCAGAAGCTCCCAAACAGCAGAGGCTAAAAATAATTATTTAAAACTAATGAGATAGACCTTTCCTCAAAAGAAGGAGAAGAAAAATTCCTAAAATTGCCATGTCTGACCTCCATGTGCATATTGTGGTACATGTATGCCCTGCACACACATACATCATACATCATACACATGAACACACCTATGAGCAAGTAAGTAAACAATAATTTTCAAAGAGAAGTTGGGAGTTTAAATTGTGTATATTGTACCCTGGACTCAATAATAAGAGGAAAAACATCTGAGCATGAATGATCAGTGATTTTGTTGAGGTCTCCATCCACAGTTACTGAGCGATTTAATTCAAGAGGACAGTAGCGCTAAAGGAAACATTAAAACTGAGTTCTGGCTGCATTCCTCCATCGCATTACTCTGAATGTGCACTTTGAATGAGGAGGTCTCCATGGGTCATAGATGATTTGTGTATTGAACATTTCTCATACATCTTGTCCTGTTTATCCCATCATGAGTGACTTGCCAGCTACTGCCAAAGTATTTCACTTTTTAGGGTTGTTAAATAATAAATTGGGCACTTCTGTCATCTAGTACAGTCTGATGAAAGCCAATTATCTAAAGATAGATTTTCCATGAGAAAGCCTTGGGCCTCAGTTTCTCTTTTTGACAGATGGATCTCCTGAAAGTTTTTCCTGGATCCTGAGGAGGACACTTTACAGTGGTCCTGTGCAGCCAGACCATACAAGAGCTTTGCAAGGCTGGCTCATAGAATAATTCCCAGTGTAGGCAAAAAAGAACCCTCCGCCCATACTAAGCTATACTTTCCATGAATTTAAATCACTTTAGTTCTCAATCTTATTTCTTCATATTTAAGATTTGTTTTAATGAGTTTCAAGCCTTAAAAAGCTGAGAGATGTCAATTAGACACAGAGGGAATTGCAGACAGTGCTGTCAAAATGTGAGGAGAGTCCAGATTATATACAAGAAAGACACAAGAGAAAACCATAGCTTATGATGCCCCATTTGGTACCCAGGGCACCCCTCCAGCCTGGCATACTCCACCTAATCCATGTGCACCTTTAAGTACTAGCTGGACCACTGTTACTCTGAACACATGTCCAAAGCATACTCTTAGCTTCTTCAGAGGCTCCATAAACACACAGTCACTCAACTCATAAGCATGCAATCTTTGCACATGTTTCTACAAGAAAGAGGTAGTACTATTGATGAAACTAGCTAGTACTCTTGGGATAGGTTTAGACTTTGGGGACACAGGACTGTTTCATGGTTCATACTGAAGCATCTTTCTCTTCCTCCAACTGCCAGAACAAGAAGAATGTATCCTATGAAACACTAAGATAGGCTCAATTAGTTTTCTACACTTTCTTGGCTTTCACTTTCCAGCAAACAGTTAAGTGCTCCTTAAAATGATACCTTATCATTCTTGTTTGGAGCTTGTAGGGTGGAGAGAAAATGATGAAAGTGTTTCTAGGAGCCTGACTTCTGAACAGCCTTCACTAAACAAAGTGATCCCATCACCATCACATGAGCATGTGTGTTTACATGTATATGCATGTGCACATGTGTGCATGTGTTCTTTCATGGATGTACATGACTGAGGAAGAGCAGGTACATTGCAAGACAACTTAAATGTAGAAGGAAGATGGTGAGATGTGAAACCAAGGAAACCAAGAGGCTTGGATTTGTGAATACTCTTATTACTAAATGCACTTATTTTCCTATTCATAAATCAGGGATTCTGTGTGTGGTCTTATGTAGGAAGAGGCAAGTGTGAAAGGAATTATATGTATTCACTGAGGCTGAAGACAGAAAAGGAAACTGCTTCTTGGTATTGACTGCCAAAATTTTACTCAAATTTTGGGGGTCCTATTCCTTTAGAAACCCTTAGTATCCTGCCATTAGTACCTCCTGTTGCAGATTAATTTGTACCTGTTCGAGAAAGCACATGGATTTTGTGAGTAGATGCATTCATGAAGTTAACAATACACATGGAACCACAGTCACACCTGGAGAGATCTCTGTCCCAGTCATAATAGACGTGTGCCCTAGTCAGCAAAGCTGGCCTCATGTCTACAGCCATCAGGGGAAGAAGTGGGCATGGAAGCCAAACAAGCTCAGAGAAGAAATAGCTCTGTGATTTGGAGTGGCTTTTTTGCTGTACTGACTAACCCAAAGGGCTCCTCATGCTAGGCAATCACTGAAGGACACTGCCAGCAGCATGCAATTTCAGATCTTCTCTTTTTACCACTTTCTTTTTCTAGTAACTGGTGGCATTATATCTTAAGCCAGCATTTCTCAGAGTTTTCCTCCAAAAATGCAAATTAGATAGCATTCACTTCTTTGTTTAGAATCTTTCTAATTGACTCCTACTGACTCTATTAAATCAAAGTTGCTTTGTTATGCATTCATTTTTACAAACAACAAATATTTATCTTGTGCTCAAGACACTATTTTAATTGGAAGGAAAACTTCTCCTCCATACACAAAAGAGCAAAGGCCCTGTCCTCTGTGGTCCAACTCTACTTGGCCAGAGCTGATCCCTACATACACAGTGCAGGGTGCCCAGTCTCTTCTTAAATTCTTGGAGCCTTCATTACTTCACACATTCATGCTTGCTCACTTTCTCTCCCTTCCTCTACTCACCATTCTCTTTCTTCCTTCCTCTCAGTCTTTTCCTTTATGCTCTCTATTCTTTCTCACTATCTCTGTTTCATCATTTTTTTTTCTTTCCTACTCCACACACAAACCTGGAGCTTCTTGGTCTCAATGGAAAAGCACAGTCTCTATGTTTAACTCTGCTAACATTTCCTTGTCTCTCCCCTGGCTATGGGACAGTAGCTGTGCCCCACAGCTGTGTATCCACGGAAGTCAGCACAATTCCAGCAAGTATCTAAGTAAGAACAATTTCCCTTAAAACTCTTCACTAGGAACTGAAGCAGACACAGGGAACTGAGCAACAGACAGACAGTAGGTAAATACAAAAATTCTGCTCTATTTCTCTTCTCTACTCTAAATTTGTTTGGGTTGATGGGAATCATTCCAGAGGCGATGCACAAAGAACGTTGTGTCTATATACAGAATTCTGGAGTCACTGTTCTCTGTGTTTCATAAACTATGGATGAGCTATAAAGATGGAGACAGTTAAAAGGGGAAATCAATGCAGGCAGAGAAATGAAAAATTTAAAATGAAGTAAAACTGAGGACTTCATGGCCAGTGATGAGGAAAAACAAGGGACAGTGTATAAGGGCTTGAGTCCATCCCAAGGGAAGTGTGCTCATTTGTTGTGTTAGGGATAGAACCTAAAGGCCTTATGCATACTAGACAAGTGCTGTACCACTGAGCTCTATCCCAAACTCAAGGCCACTTTCTATGAGTAGAGATCCATGGGTACCCACCATTCCCATCTCTTCCACTAATACAGAAAGCAGTATTTGCAACAGGAGCCCTGTAAACTATTTTTTGTCCCTTCACAGTTGAACTTTGCTGACCTTTGGAGAAAACAGGACCTCTCATCTTCTTGAACCAAAGTGTGGATTCCATGAGGGAGGATGTTCTCTGCTGTGCTCAAAATTTGTCTCACAACCCAAAGAAGCACAGTCACTTATAGTACCTGGTACACTAGTTGTCAGAGTCAGCCAAACGCTGCTGGGATGCATCTCCACACCAGGCACAGTTTGGGGAGGAAAATACTTACTAAAGTAACAGATCCAAGGAAAGTTCCAGAAAAGTGAAAGAGGCTGGCTGCCTTTCACAGATCCAAGCAGAGAGAGAAACCTATCTAGCACCTCCAAAGCAAGCAAGCAAACACAATATAAATAATAAACAGCAGGAACTCCAGACTTGAGCTCAGACTATTCTTTGCATATGTATAGCTGGAATTTCACATCCACCCCAGAATCACCTTAGGTATAGAGCCTAGGATCCAGACTAGGTGATACCTCCCCTAGCCAGAAGGCTGGAGAAAACCTTTAATATACTTTTGAATCTATTGGGGGACATTCAAACTATCACAATTCACACCCAATAGATTTATAACCATTTATATTATGTCCAGTCCAACTTTAAAGGTTCCACAGTCTTTACCAACTTTAAGGCTGTTCCAAAGTGCTAAGTCTTATCTGAAATTTAAGATTGTATTTTAACTGTAATTTCTGTAAAATGAAAAGGAGTTATAAACTTTTAACATATAATGGCACAGAGTTAACATTTCCAACTGCTATGAGGCATTTTAAGGGAAGATTGGGATATTGCTAATAAAAGAAAACACTAGGATATCCAGGATCCCTTGCCACAAGGACTAATACAGACAGCCCATGGAGGAGGATATACAACTGATCAGGGATGGGGAGGGGGGAATTGGGGAATTCGGGATAACAACGCATTGTTTGCCCACTAAATAATGTAACTTATTATGGACAATAAATATATATTTAAAAAAAGAAAACACTACTGAAGGAATATTACTCAAATTTGGAAGATTACTGGGACAGAAACAGCAACTGTTTGAGGTCTGTGAACAAAACTTTAGGATGAGATAAGTGAGGATTGAGAAGGCTTGCTATCACTCCTTTGTTTACATTTATGGGGGTTATCCTTACTTCCAGAAACCATTGTGAACCAAATACAACTTGTGACTTAACTTGCTTTTGTTAACTGGCCCTGCCACTTGGCCTGTGAATAAGACAAGCTTTGATCAAGAAAGGAAGGTAGTGGAGGTGAGAACAGAGGCTTATCTTCATTTCTTCGGAACCCATTTTAAACATTGCGCTCTCTTGTATTCTAACTGATTTGTTAATATGCATGTGTGATGTCACATACATATACATCTCTGTACCCAGCTATAAAACCCCTTGTCAACTCGTGTTTGAGGCCAATGTCTTTTCTATGCTTGGTCCATGGGTGTAAATTCATAAGTTCATTACAATAATAATAAATAAAACTGTACTCTCCTCTTGCTGCCATGGTTTTGTATCTTTATCATGAGGAATTTCTATAATAGCAGAACAAGGAAAGACTGGGCCAATGTAAACTCAACAAACATCAGCAATCATTTCACATCTATAGTTCAAGTCCCACAGCACAGCCAGTGAGTGACAGTCTCTGGATCTTCCAATTCCATTCGAGCCAACAGCACTCCATGGTAGCCCTTGAATAGTCCTGGTATATCCAAAACATCTTTGGGTCTGCATTGTAAATCACTGTCCACCTTCCAATGGCTTCATTGGCAAATTAGGGTCTTCACAACGTGTTCCATATATTGCATCTCAGTAGCGGCTCTTGGAACACCGTGTACTTCATGACCCACTCCATGTATGCATTTATCATGTTTTCAAAAGCAATACCAGCTATGCAGGACACAGCCACATTGTCAATCCAGGGGCAAAAAAACCTTGAAGAGTAGGTTTCAACAAACGCACAAACAAATTTTAGAAAACAGAAGTGGTACATGTTTTCCTTGGGGTAAAAGTTCTCAACCTCCCAATAGAAACACATTATCCTTTAACCAGGCCCATTAATGTGGAACCCTGGCATTGAGATTTGTTGTAGAAATCTTTATCTTGTTTCAATAAGAAACAAATTCACTTTAAATAGTAGAAGATCAGGGAAGGCTCAGTTGGTAAAGTGCTCAGGAAACATGAAGACCTAAGTTAAGATCCCTAGAACCCAAGCAAAGCCATGTGTGGCAGTATGCACCTATAATCCTAGTTCTGGGGAGGTGGAGACAGAAGAATCCCAGCACTTGTTATCTAGTTAATCTAGCTAATTGGTGAGTTCCAAGGCACTGATATACCCTGTCTCCAAACAAGATGGAGAGGATTGAAAAGATACCCAACACCAACCTCTGGCCTCTACACACAAAAGTATGCACACATATATACGCATATACCTGTGCCCACACAAATACAAACACACATATTCATATACCACATACACATATACAAGAAAAATAATGAATAGATGAGGACCAGAGCAAGAAAATGACTTTCTTAACCATAAAATCAAAAACAAAGTATTCTGTCAATCTGTGGTTTCTTTATTATAATAACAATTGGTCTTACTTATCCTTCTTTTTAAAATAAAAGTTTGCACACTATGTGCATTTGATAATTGTATGCCCTGTAATGGTCTAAATATATAATCACCCCCACCCCAACACAGACTCACGTGTTTTATTACTTAATCCCCAGCAGATAGTACTATTTGGGAAAGTTATGGAACCCTGAGGAAGTGGAGTCTTGCTGGATTAAGTTGGTCACCGAGGGAAGGCCTTGGGATGATAATTATAGCCCACTCCTTGTACTATTTTCTTACTTTCTGCTTCTGGTTAAGTACTTTTCCCAGCAATGAAGATTTAACTAATACAGAATATTGGTATCAAGAACTGGGGCCATTGCTACAGTAAACTTGACCTTGTGGTTCTTAGTCTTTTAGAACTGTTATTCAGGAGGAATATCAAAGTCTTTTGAACAAGAAAAGTTTTACAATGCTAAAAGTAGAGCTTTTGGACCATTCTGGTGGTAGTTTAGAAGATTAGAAGCTGAGAGATATGTGGAATTTGTAGGTTCAGCTCATGAGCAAGAAATAGGACTTTATTAGGGTGTGGGATAAAACCAGTTGCCATGATCTTCAGAATAGAATCTGGCTGTATTCTGCTCATGTTCTGAGAACTTGAGCAAAGTTTAATTAGATGTAATGAACTAATGTGTTTTGGAGAGGAATTATGAAGGCAGAGTGACATTGAATCTGTGTTGTGGTTTCTCTTATCTGCTCTGATTCAGATCTATAATGAAAGAGCCAAATCCAGAGAAGAAAGATATGAAAAATATAAAGATTGGCACAGAAATAAATGTGAGCAAGTTTAAATTCTTGGGCACAGAAACTGTAGCTACTTTAGCTATACTTGTTAAAGAAATTACCACCATTAAGCCAACTACTCTGTACCGAGACATTAGGAAGGCTGACCTGAAGGCAAGGCCTGAATTTATGAAGGTTCTAGCTGGTAAGACTATGGATTTTTTTGAAAGAAAAAGTGCTGAAGAAAACATCCTGAAGGAAGGCTCTGCTCCCTCAGCCAGCAAACTGAAGTTGTTATAGCTGTGTTCCTTGAGAACTAGGTTTCATTCTAATCTGACAGCAGAACTTGGCAGCATTGCTCACATGAAACTTGTTTTAGAAGACTGGAGAACAAAGAGATAGGGGTCATGAAGTATTTCATCACAGTTCTAGAGAATTTCTTATGCTAAGCAATGGGAGACAGGGTCAGATACCTCATAAGTGGGCCCTGTGAGGCCCCTGGGAGCAACTATGAAGGTAAACCATAAGCTGTAATGGACACAACAGAATATTAGAGATTCCAGGATCATGGGATATCTGCCAAAAAAAAAAAAAAGCTGCAGATTCAGGGCAGATCTGTCCCATGAACTATGTCAGCCTTGTGGAGCTCAGATATTTCCAATACAAGTCCCAAATACCAGATATGCACCTGCCCTACTAGGTTTGGGTCTTGTTTTGGTCTAATTTTTCCTTGCTATGCCAACATTCCTACTTTTCAGAATGGGAGGGTTTATTGTGTGCCATTATGAGATAGAAGTATGTAATTTGTGTTTTTATTTTACAGGTCTGATAGGTTAGAGATCATCCTTGAGTTTCATATAAGACTCAGAGCAGTGTTGGAACAGTTAGAGACTATGGGGATCTTTAAATGTTGAAGTGAATGAATCAGGAATGGCCATAGGACCTATGGGGTGACATCAAGGGAGGAATGTGATGAATTGAATGCAAAATTCCTACCCCCTATATGTTCATGTGTTTGAATACTTAATATCTACCTGGTGGCACTATATTGAGAAATTATAAAATCTTTAGAAATTAGCATATTTTTGGAGGAATTTGGTCACCAAAAGCAGGCCTTGAGGTGATACATCATATTCCTTGACCTGTTTCTCTCTCTCTCTCTCTCCTCTCCCTCTCTCTCCTTCCTCCGTGATGATGTGACAATGTGATGCCAGCTTCTTGTTCCTACCTTGCTTTCTTCCCTTCTATGATGGACTCAAACCTCTGGAACTATACACCAAAATATATCCTGTCCTTTCATGTTGGTATTGTTTAATGAGGGCACAGAGCACAAAGGGTTAAGAGGGTGTTGGAGAATGAGGTCAGAAACCCTGGCTAACCTGGTAGGCATTTCCCTATCTCCACCTTCAACTCTGAGACTCCCAAGCCCCAAAGCAAGCCACATGAACCCAGGTTGCACCCCAGCTGTACCTGGAAGGTGGCAGTTCCTCTACCCCCACCATCTGATAGGTGTCCAAGCTCACGTCCACATGCAAAGCAGGTATTCACAGGTTGCTGATTTTTGCCAATCCTCATTGTCCATTTCTTTCCCTCCCTCCTCCTCAATTTCTATATAACCCACGATGCTTCTATAATAAACCAGGATTATTTGCCATGCCTTTTCCCCGGTCTCTGCCCGTTATTCTCTTTGAAGAGATGAGCTGAACACACAGGGAGCTGTAACACTTTTGCGGGTTTTCAGGCCCATGGGCATGCTTCCACAGCTGCCCACCTCCGCTGAGGCTATCCAAGCTGCTGACACTCGGAGCATGCCTGCTTCACTCCGAGGTCCCCTCCATGCCTGCTGGCTGCTGCCACTGCCAGAACACCGGAGCAGCCACCTACCCGGGGCAAATCTCCCCTGGCACCTCCTGAGGACACAGGCCAGCTGCCCACTCAGTTGGTATCCCAGCAGCCAGCCAGGACCACAGGGAGATGTGCGAGGCTCTGGTCAGCCTGTCCCACCTCCCCAGCCGCTGCCTGCAACAGCCAGCTGCCAGGGACCAGAAGTGGCTTCACTCTGCCTGCGCCTGCAAAAGCCCCAGGGAGACTTAAAGACCAGTGCCTGTTTCTTTCTTTTTTTTTTATTAAAACTACACTTTCATAATATATTTCTGATTGAGCATTTTTTTCCAGAAAAGAGAACATAACTGATACATAATGCAAGTTGTATCTGCACTTAACCCTATATGAGAGTCACTCCCTCTGAGGCAAACACTGTTTCTGCTCAGCTGCATGGTGTGAAGATCAAATACATTAACATCAAAGGAAAATAGCAATCCAAGGAAAGAGCATGGCTACATGTTTTGCCATTAATATTACCAAAATCTCTTCTCTGGAGACAGCTTCTTAAGCATCAGTGTCTATGTACTTCTGTCCAGAGAAGAATCAAGGTATATATTTTCAGTCATTCTAAAGTTTTCACATGAATACCTGCCAAGCAGAAACCATGATTGTCCTTCCACATACCTCAATTATGGTAATGTGTTGCATTACTAGCAACTGTAGAACTGGCTGCCTATCCATGGTAGTTTAAATGTGATAGTTTAAATCTATGGGCCCATAGACTCAGGTATTTTATTAAAATTTAGCTTGCAACTTCAGTCTCTATTCCTGCTAGAGGGGGTGTGTTACTGGGGACACATCTTAGAATCCAAACCTAAGGTGTGATTGGGGGTGGATCTGAGTCCTGCTTTACTTTTGTGTGGAGAACAGTAAGAACTGTGGCCATTCATGCTTGTTGGTGGTGTTGGCTATTTGGTGGTATCTCTTGACTTGGATCTGTGAAAGAGTCAGCTTTTCTGCCATTGGTGCTGTTATCCTGGAATCTATAACCTCCCCAAAAAAACTCTTTTTCTTCCATGATCTATGTCTGCCTGGATGTTTGTCCCAGCAACAAGGAACTGACTGCAACAGTAATTTGGTACCAGACAAGTAGAGTCTTTCATGAAATGAATCTGACCAAGCGGTTTTTGGTCTTTTAGAACTTTTGTGTTGGAGGAATGTGTTAAGACTTGGTACTTGGGGCTGCAGAAATCTTACAGAGCAATAAGTCAAGAGTTATGGACTGTTCTGGTGAGAGTTTGAAAATGTTAAATACAAAAAGTTTGTGTTTTGGCTTATGAACTTTCAAAGGGGAAGGAAAAACAGTGGAGAACTTTGTTGGAGTTAGTGTGATGGTCAGATGTCTGCAGGGGCCACACCTCCCCCTGAGTGGGCGGTGTCTAGTTAGAGCTATAATCTAGGTTGCTAAAACTGATTGGTCAAATATAAGCCAATCAGCTGTCTCTCTGACTCACCTGGAGAGAACTTAAATTAACTAGAGGAAGCTGCTCTCTTCTCCCACATGGCAGGCTAACAGAAGGACCTTTGATCCAGGCTTTAGAAAAGGTAAGGCTCCAGACCTTTTCCCTCATGATGGGAGCTCTTTTTTATCTTTTCTGTTCCAGCTTATTTAGCTGAACAATATAAGTTCTGTTAAACTCTCTGACATGTGTTTTCCCCACACGGGTGGCTGGAGAACTCTGTAACTTCCCTCGTGGTGATGGAGAACTCTGTAACTTCCCTCGTGGTGATTGGGAGGCTTCCCCATCCAATTCCCCTTTTACTAAATTAATAAATTAGAATAAAAATGCCTGTAGGTAAAATCAGTTTACATGCCTGCACATTCAGTCTTCACCAAGAGAAGACTGAATGTGCAGGGATGTAAACTGATTTTGCATTGGTCCAGGGTCTCCTAGTTATGTCTTTTTTCAATGGAAATGTTTACAGTTTTTAATTGTGCATTGGAATATGTAACTTATTTTGATTTTACAGGACTCACAGTTAACAAACAGTCTTAAATCTTAGATGAGACTTTGAATTTCTGAACAATCTTAAAGTTAGTAAAGCTTATGGGGACCTCTGAAGTTGGACTGAATACAATTTGCTGTGTGAGATGCTCATGAGTCTATGGGAGCCAGGGGAAGAATGTTGTAGTTTTAATGTGACAGTTTAAATGTATGGCTCCATAGACTCAGTTGTTTAACTAAAAGTGAGTTTGTACATTTAACCTTTAGAGAGAGATCTCTACTAGATGGAGTGTGTCACTAGATACAGATCTTGGATTCCAGCCTTAAGGTATGTTTGGTAGTGGATCTGAGTCCAGCCCTACAATGTGTGTGGAGAGCATTTTGAGCTTTGTTATTTCATGCTTGATGGTGGTGCTGACTGTGTGGTGATGTCTATCTGATTGGATCTACAAAAGGCAGCTAGCTTCTGCTATTGATGATATTCTTCTAGATTCTGTAAGCTTGAAATAAACCCCTTTCTTCACATAACCTGTCAGACGTTGCACGTTTTTCCAAGCAATAAATTGGCTGCAAAACTATCACTGCACCAACACCTCTGCTATGTGAGGGTTTTCCCTCATGGCTGTCTTTAAGTTTCACGGCAATCATATAGGCATTTGCCTCATCTCATGGTGAGAGCCTGAGAAGCTGAGCTGGAGGCACTCAAAACTGACACATACAGTGCCCAGGCTCTTATCCTCTTTGTATGTTTGTTACCTCAATAATGAATCATGAGGACTGAATTAAAGGATATATTTTAGAGCAAAACACAAAGCCTGTCACAGTATAGCCAGGTAGAATATGTTACTTATATAAATAATGAAGTCTTCTCACAAAAAGAGCACATATCAGAAACAAGAGCCCTTAGTTCCTTGGGAACTAAGTTATACATAATTTGATAGGCAACATGAATAAACCACATTTTACATAAAGAAATGAGAAAATCAACACTGTATCTTGGTGGTGAGCTGATCTATTGTGGGAAGTACCCAGGGAAACAAGTCATAACATAGGGCTACTAGAGAGGGAAAATAGGCTTGAGAATAGACAGAGAAACAAGGTCCCGAGAGACTTGAGGAGAGAGGAGCATTGTGACAGCACAGACATTAGGCTTTACAATGGGTATAGAGAATAAGGTTCTATTTAAAGTCAGAAAGGATATTTTGCCCAGAAGGTACAACAAGAAAGATGAGTAGATACCTGAAACATCACTCACTACCCAAGGCAACAAGGCATCCTTTTAGTGTTTCTCTCTTAACATGCTACAAAGTAATGTGAACATATACTCATGTGTCCTTCTAGGTACTCTGCCATTAATACACTAAGAACCAAAGGGGGAAAAAATCACAGGGTGTATTCAAAAAACAACAGCAGTCTCATTTACTTATCCTGGGTTTACTGATAGACTGTGGTGATAGGTCTCTTGCTTATCCCATCACTCTCTCAAAGGTTTCATTTGGGGCATATGCGATAGGACTGGGGTGGTCCATCTCTTGCCAGGATGTCAGCCATCCACCTGTGGCTCATTGGTGGAGTTGGATTGGCCAAAGCAGAAGTACAGAGACCCTTAAGATTTCAACAATAAAGCAGACTTATAAGTCACCCACCATGACTCAGGGGACTGAGTGAAAGAGAGGGCAGAAAGATTGTAAGAGCCATGGTGGGGGATAATATCCAGAGACATGCCACCAAGGAGGATACCCAGTGGATTGGGGACAGGGAGGAGAGAAAGGAGATATCAACATAATATTTGCTCATACAATGTATCTAATTTTGGATAATAAGATATCATAAAAAAGAAAAAAAACACCAACAGATACCAACACTGAGATGAGCCAAATGATAGAATATTCCAACAAGGATTTTAAAGCAGCCATTCTAAAGATGAATCACAAGTATTTTTGTCTTAAGAACACCATTTCATATTTGCCTCCAACACTTGTTCCACCACAGAGTCATGGGTATCTGCATCTGTAAGACCAGGAATCTTCTCTCTTGCATGGAAAAAAAAAACCAATAAAAATAATTAATTAAATGAATAAATTAGCAGAGTCTCAGGGCACTATGATAAACAAGAAATAATTAACTTTCATAATATCAGAATCTCAGAGGTGGAAAGAATAGATTGGAAATGTATGTGAAAGAATTAGAGCTAAAACCTCCTAAAATTTGTTAATCAACAGAAGGCATATAGCTTCAACAGGCTGACCAAACCCCAAATAAAATGAAGTAAATTTATACCCAAGCAGACCATCAAATAAAATAGTTTAAAAAAAATCTTAAAGGATGGGAAGATGGGTAAATGGGTAAAGTGATTGACACGTATGGATCCTATGTTCCCATGTTCAATGCTGAAATAAACTCTTCCTCCCTTAAACTGATTTTTCTCAGGTATTTTATTCAAGCAATAGGAAGGTAACAAGTACAATTTTTATATTAATATTTCATGAAGCAGGCCTTATAGAAAAAATTACTAGTGACACAGTTGGTATTAACTCATAAAAATGATCAATAATCTACAATAAATACATACAAAACAATAGATCCTTGAAATACATGCTATAAACTCTGATAGGCTTGACACAGAAACACAAATTCACAACTGTCATAACAGAGTTCAAATTTCCGCAAAACATCTGAAAACTGTTAGACAGAAAGCTTTCAAAGACACAAAACAACTGACCACCTCAGTCCATTGGTAGTATATAATCAACATATATGAAAACTCTAATCAATGAGAGCAGAATACACATTTTGTCCAATACCTGTGAAATCTTTACCAAGATACTAAATATAATAGGCCAGAAAACAAACCTCCAAAAATTTAAAGTTATTGGAAATATATAAGCTTTATTATTTTGCCACAATGAACTTGAAAAATGAAATAAAAAGGCAAAGACAATAGAAAAATTCCTACCCATGAGGAAATTGAGTGACATTCTTCTAAATAATGAACTCTCAGTCATTTAAAGGAATGCACAAAGGTCATTTCACAGTAAAAGAAGGAGGAGGAGAAGGAAGAGGAGGGAGGAGGAGGAAGAAGATGAAGAGAAGGAAGAAGAGGAGGAGGATAAAGAAAAAAAACACACGTCAAAATTTATAAAATGCAGCTAAAGCAAGTGCTGATAGGAAAATGCATAGCACTAAATGATTACATTAGCATACAGGACATGTCTCAATAAATTACTTCATCAAGAATCTCTGAGAAGAGCAAAATACATTCAAAATAAGCAAAATAAGAATAATAAGTATAAGGCAGAATTTAATAAAACTTACAATAAGAAAACAATGGAGGAAAATTTAAAACCCCCAAATTGCTTTTTCTTAACATATAGGTAATGATGAACCCCTAGGAAGACTGACAAAAAAAAAAAAAAAAAAAAAGAAAAGCAACCAATTTCCATTTTAAGATTTAAGACAGAAGATAGATTATCAGACTTGGCAGCATTAGCAGAATAATAGTGGAAACTACTAAAAATATTTAACTCATTATCTTGCCGATGTTATGATTTGGATCTGAAAGGTCATGTGTGAAAGGTTTGGTCACTTCTCCTGGAGCTATTAAGAGGTGGTGGGACCTGTAGGATGTGGGGTTTAGTGGAAGGAGTTTATGTCATAGGGATAATACCCTTGAAGGGGACATTGAGACTCTGACACCACCCCCTCTGGCCCCACCATGCAACACATACATGCCCACCATGTTGTTAGCCCACAAACCCAATCTAATTGAGCTAGCCAAACATAAAGTGAAACTTCTGAAATCCTAAACCAAAATAAAACTTTCTTCCTTTTAACTCGTTTGTCTCATTTATTTATCATGTGATCAAAAACGGACGAACTCAGTTACAAAGAAATAGACCAATTCCTAAAAATCCAAAACTGCCAATATTTAAGCTCTACTAATTATATATCCTGAGTAGTTTGACAATCATTAAAAAAAAATTCAAACTTACCAACCTCATAGTTTCTTTAGTAAAGGAGGTTCCTCTTCGAGATAATAATACTTTGGCCTCTATATAGTTTCCTCAGAGAATGAGAATTTTTTACCTAACATCTCAAGATTAATTAAGAACAAATTTATATAATTTCTTTGATTAGCTATGTTTGGCACTTCCTTTTTAAGGTCTGACTTCTCCACTAGCATCTCAGCTAAATGAGAGCAAGGCCTGGTCTACAGTGTTCTTTTTAGCAATCAGGGTAGCAGGGTGGATAAGCCAATCCAAAACATGTTTTTATTTATTTTTTAATAAGAATTGAAGGCAGCTGAAAAGACTCAGATACAAGAAAAGTTTCCTGACATCCTCCAATTTGCCTAAGTGCGGGACACAAAGTCATAAAGGTGTTCTCCTGCCCGCCTCTAACAGGAGGACAAAGGTCAACCACGAGAAAGGTTTCTCAGAACCTTGTTTCTTCACGTTGACCTGCCCCATGTCTGTTTGTCCTCAAGTCTCCCTAGAAATCTAGGTGCTTTTCATTTTCATGCATGACACTTCTCCAAAGATTTATGGTTCCTTGTGAAAATATCAAGTAAGCTCTCCTACACAAGAATACATGGTACTGTAAAGTGATCAATAAGCATGAGATAAATGGAGAATCATGCACAGGAAAATCTCTCAGAACATGCTGTAGAGTAGCCTGTGTGTGCAGTAAGTGTAAAGTCCACATGTGAAGCCGACATTAAATTCATCCTGATTGCTATGCCCTTCTTATCTGAGCTTGCATAGCATGGGAACAGAATGACTTGGGTGCAGAACTCCTCCTTTTTGTATGATATTCTACTTTATTCTGCATACTTATTTTTCAATTGGGAGCACATATTCATGCATTAGTTCTGAAACTCAAACATTTGTCTTTTAAATAAGCCGAAGAAGGAAATAATGCATGCCTCAGTAGTCAAATAAAACACACTTCAACTGTTTTTTAAGGTCCAGAGCCATTTCTAATTACTGTTTTACCTTCTTCAAAATAATACTCTTGTTAATTAAATGTGCAATGTCAAGGAAGACAACATAGAAGAGTCTGAATCCATGCTGCCTGGCTTCCCTCAGCTCACGCTTCTCCCTGAAGATTGCAGCAGCCACCATCATTCAGTTCCTTCTTCTCTCTGATGTTATGTTGGGGCCAGGAGCTCAATGCGAGCTGCAAAGCAAAGCCTAAAAAAGTATTGTTTGTTTCAAACTTTTCTTCCCAGGAGTGTAAGATGGCTTTTAAATTTCTTATTATTCATAAACAACAACATGACCAGATGTGCATTAAAAAGAAAATGAAGCATGTTTGTTGTCCACTAAAAACAACTGGGCCCATCATTTTTCTGACTGGCAGTAGAAAAAAGTTAGAAAACCTAGCTGTCAGCTGTGAAATAATATTGCACAAAGTAGAAATCAAGAGTTTAAAGAAAACTACCACCTGAGGCTCCTCTCTAAGATGAGCTGATTTTTTTTATTGAGAACAAAAAGATCATAAAAGCAGAAGCTTGATCCTTTGACAGTTGTTGTGTTGTGTATAGCTTAACCTCATATTCACTGGTTATAAATGGTAGATGCCCCCAGCCTTCTGAGCCAGCAGCAGCTCAAACAGCCTAGAAGGGCATTCTGTTCATTAGGCTCTGAGCTTCCATCCTGCCAGGACCTCAGCAGGACCTCTTCTGATTCCCAGCAGCTGCAAATTTAGTTAGTGCATAGCATGCCCAGTGGAGCTTGACCTCAACACAAAGTTATTTTGTAGGTAGCCCTTGGAGGTCACTTGTCTGAGTACCTGCCTCTCAGCTAAGTGTTTCCTCCATGCCAGCTTACTCAGCTCCCAGGACCACTCTGCTTTACCCTAAAGTGCAGACCAGAAATGGATGTCCAGCAGTCCCCAGCTTCCACAGAGCCAATCCTTGCCCAGAACGAGGTCTGTGCACATGGTCCAGAACACTATTTATAAAGAGCAAAACAAAGCCAAATCAAACCTGTATACTTCATGGGGTTTACTGTCAAAGTCTTGAGCATTTAAGGATGAATTCCCAAATACACAGCATCTATGATCTTGGAGGAAAAAAAAACATTGAGCTTGAGAGCTGGCTTAGAAGCAAGCACGATGGTTTGAGGGAGCCTGAAATCATTCAAGTTCAAATCTCCAGATTTCAGTAAACACCCAAACATGCCACACATGCCTGTAACTCCAGTCCTGCAAAGAATGTAAATACCGGGGAATTTGCCAGGCTAATGGCAAACAGTGAGCTCCTGTGTCAGTAAGAGATTCTGAAATCAATAGAATGGATGGAAGTGTGATGGGCACCCAGCATTCAGTTCCAGCCACCACAGGTGAGTGACCCCACTGCAGGTGAGTGCATGGGGAGTCACAAGGACACACATATGGGCAGACACACACACACACACACACACACACACACACACACACACACACACACCTAAAACAAAAGAAAAATGTGAAGAAACACATTTGAATGACAACCTCATAAGAATAGTGAGTGTTAGAGCAATGACTGAAGCTCAGCCTCCACTTCCTGCCCAGGCACCAGCCTGAATTTCAGCATAAACTATGGCATAAAGCTCAGCTGCTGGGCCTCAGTACACTGGGGGCTGCACAGTGCTGGCTTCCTCATAATGTTCCATTCCGTCTGAACCAATTTTGCTGCTTTCACTCACTACTAGCTTATATTAGATTTTTTCTTTCCATTCCTTCTCTGGTTTATTTTCTTTTCTGTCAGTTATATCCAATTGTCTATTATAGAGGCAATTCCATGTTGCAGTAGCAGTATTTGGGCAATTCATTATGGCCTCCTGTGTGCAGAACTGGATGGATAAAGTGGTAAATATCTATAAAGTTCAGTAGTGTTTTAGGACTTTACCTTATACAAAGGACAAGAAGTCAACACTTTAAGTGCTGGGGTATTTGTTGGGTTAATTTTGTTTCTCTAGTACACTGAGAAACATTTACATATGACAGGCACTCAAGCTGTATGTGTTATATGAATGGATAAACATTTAACATTAATATATCATACAAGAGAGATAGGAGAACCTACCTTCAGCAATACAAGAGAAAAAGCATGTGTTCATTCAGGGGCCTTATGGATGCATGGTTGTACATTAGCATAAAAATAGAATTCAAAATTCATTGAGACAGAAACCTTCACATATCTTGGAATGAAGAGATGGCTCAGTGATTAAAGGTACTTGCTTGCAAAGTCTGACAGCCAGGGTTCTGTTTGCTAGTACCCACATAAAGCCAGATGCATAAAGTAATGCATACATCTGGAAATCATTCGCAGTGGCAGGAGGCACTGGAACTCCCATTCATCCTTTTATTCTCTCTCTTTTTCTTTTTCCCTTCCTTCCTTCCTCCTTCCCTTCCTCCCTCTCTTCCTTCCTTCCTTCCTTCCCTATCTCTCTCTCTCTCTCTCTCTCTCTCTCTCTCTCTCTCTCTCTCTCTCTCTCTCTCTCTCTCTCTTTCCCCCACCATGAGAGTGGTGGCTTGGAGTGGAGTGGCCACACATAGGGAATGAAAGCTTTCTAATCCATCCATTTGCATCAGGATACACTCATTACACTGATATTCCTTTCCCCAAAAAGGAGTTTGGGAAATAAGACAGTGACAGATCAGAGCCTGCCTCCTGGTCCTCTCTCACTGGTGGATAAAGCCTAGAGTGAAGGACATCAGGGATTCATCAAGAGACAATATGGGAGGGTTGATTCTACTCTCTCTACAGACAACATCCTTGGATTTACCATATAGTGGGATATATGGAGTAGGAAGTCCATAAAGGCTCTTAGCAAATCATAACTAACAAGTGTATATCTGCAATAAGTATAATGCCCAAGCTCAATAGGTGTCATAGTCAGCCACACACTGCTGGCATGTATCTCCAAACCAGGCACAATTATGGGAGGAAGGGTTTTGTTGAAGTTACAGATCCAAGGGAAGTTCCATAATGGCAAAAGAGTCTGGCCCCCTTCACAGGTACAAGCAGGGGGACAGAGAGAGAAGCCATCACCAACATCATACACACACACACACACACGCACACCAGCAAACAGGCATGAAGAAATATACTGCACAACACTCAAAATTACTGTGGATTTCTAATAGTTCAAGATGGCAACAAAACTTCATCACAAGTCCACCTCTTGTCAACTTGACATCAAACCATATATAACCAGAAATGCACAATCTCCCCCCAACATAGGTCAAGGTCCCTTATCTGTGAGTTATGTCAAATCAAAACAAATTACATGCTTTTAACATACAAGGGCACAGAGTAAACATTTCCAACTGATATGAGGCATAATAAGGAAAGACTGGACCAATGCATACTCAATAATTATTAGGCAAACATCAAACATCTGCAGTTCACAACCAGTCACTGACATTTTACAGATTTTCCAATTCTACCTCTAAAGCCTGGATGAGTAATTAGTGAGAACTTCTGACCCCAGACTTCCTCCATGGTAGCCAATTGGATAGTCCTGGTATATCCAAATATCTTCAGGTCTCCATTGCAAACCACGGTCCATCTTCCAATGTCTTTGCTGGCCTATGAGGGACTTTGTGCCCTCTTCTATGTACTGCATCTCAGCAGCAACTCCTGGAACCATGTTCAATTTATGACCCATTCCACATATTCATTTTTCATGCTTCCAAAAACAAAACCAGGTATGCAGGACACAGCCATGTTGTTAATTCAGACACAAAAACTTTGAAGAGCAGGTTCCTTCCTTTTGGCTGTCTCCTTCCAAAAGAGTTTGCACTGTCTGTCAGTCTATCATTCAGTTCTTCCTGGGTGGAAATACCTCAGGCATCCTTTATATCACTTCAATTGTAGAGCAATTAGGTTATCTTCTTTAGGAATGCTAATGTGTTGGCAATAGCAGCTTCAGTAACCTAAAGCTAGTCTCTGCCAGTAAATTAAACTTGCCTTGAGTTTTCTCCAACTTTAAATCTTAAAATTCTCAGTTCCATATTAACCAAGTGCAACAGTCCATTACTTAATTTTAACCTTGATCAAACTCTCTGAGCATGGGCAGTAGAACACCTCTAGCCTTTATTCCAGTAATATAGTTCCATTAAAGTTCTCTGTAGTCTCTCCCCTTAGTAAGTTCATAACCCAAGCCTCCAAATGCAATTCTCTTTGCACTTAGCATTTTCAAACTCTTACCAGAATAGTACATAAAACTTGTCTTACTGCTCTGGAAGGTGTATTTAGTTGCAAGTACCAAATCTATGACCATTCCTCTAGCACACAAGTTCCAGAAGAACAGAATCCCATGGTCAGATTCATCTCAGCAATATCACCCTACTCTCTGGTACCAAATCTGTCATAGCTATACACTGCTGGGATGAATCTCCAAACCAGGCACAGTTATGGGAGGAAGGGTTTTATTAAAATTACAGATCCAGTGAAAGTTCTATAATGGCAAAAGAGGCTGGTCCCCTTCCCAAGTCCAAGCAGAAAGAGAGAGAAACTATAACCAACACCAAAACACACACACACACACACACACACACACACACACACACACACACACACACTAGCAAAACAGGCTTGAGGAGATGTGCTACACAGCACTCAAGGTTACTGTGGATTGCTAACAGGTCAAATTGACAGCAAAACAGCCAGCACAATAGACATAGTTAAATAGGAAATATGGGCTGCAGACCTTGTTTACAGTAAAATGTATTGCATGTTTCTAAGTAAGTAGAAAGATTTTTGAATGCTTTCATCACAAAAAATAATAAATAGGACTGGGCAATGGTTCAATCAGTTAAAAAAAAAAACTTGCCATGCAATCATGAGAACCTGAGTTTGAATACCAAGATCCCATGTAAAAATGACAGACATAGTGCCATGCTCCTATAATCCCGATATGAGGGCATCAGAGACAGGGAATCCCTATGGCTCCCTGGCTAGATAGTCTAGCTGAATCAGTGAACTCTAGGTTCAATGAGAAACCCTGCCTCCAAGAATTCGGTGGATTGAGGAAGACACTTGATGTTGACTTCTGTCCTCTACACACATGTGCAGAGGTACCTACCAATGCTTGCACACATACACACACAAAAAAAACACACACACACAGAGCACATACACATAATTTTCAAAATGATAAATATTTCAGATGATGATACATTTAATGTCCTGATTTTATCATACTTCAATGTATATATGTCTCCAAACATCATTTTACCCTAGTAATATGTATAGCTATTGTGTCAATCACAAATAATTTTTAAAATGTTGTGAGATACATAGTTTTGATGGCAAGACATTTATTTATTAAATAAGTTAAATAAATAGCAATTGATCACTAGGCCATAATTGTTATTCTTGGTGTCATTAAACTATAAATAAGGGCTTTCATGGTAACTGTGAATATAGTTTAGAAATATATGGTAGTGTTTGAGGGAGAGAG
>PVHP010027735.1:0-23641 GCA_004024765.1 Zapus hudsonius
TCGCTCTTCTTTGTACCACACTTCTGTACTTCTGTGCAACCAGCCACTCCCCTCCTGAGAACAGGTCACCCCATGCCCTTCACTCTCCCTCCCACACTTCTATGGGGGCATCCTGGTCTGTGCTGTGGACTGGTGGCTCACATGCTCTGCACTGTCCCTCACAAATTTCTGTTCAGGCAGCCAGGCCACTGGGGTGGCCAGGCGGCCCTGGACCCTTCTCTCTCCCTCCCACACATGGGTGCAGGCAGCCAGGCTCCTCAGGCAACCAGGCGGCACCTTGGCCTTCTCTTTCCATCCCAGACTTCAGTGAGGGTGGCCAGGCCCCTCTGGTGGTCCAGGGCTCTGTGCCCTCATCTTTCCCTCCTACTTACCTGTGAGCCCGAAGCTGTTGGGACCCAGCCTGGCTGAATATCTGTGAGCTAAGTTTTAGAATATGAGGCCAGATGAGGTGGCCTCACACCTTTGGGCCTAGTGCAGGTGTGATGGCATAGTGCATTTGATCTTAGCAAGCCTCTGCCCCCAGGAGGGAGGGGTGACAGCTGATAACCTTAATCCTGTTTGTTAATGTCAATAAGCTTTCTTCCTGCTTGCTGAGCTTCTGTAGCTTTGTTCCTCCTTGCTGAGCTTCCTTGTGAAAGAGATAAGACTATACAATGCATCCTTGGGTTATATATATGTTGGATACTGGAATAAAAATTTGAGATTTCCCCTGACTTATCTCCCGGCTGCCTGTGGTTCTGTGGCTGCCACATTCACCTCTCCCCGATGGAGCCTGTCTCCTGCTGGCAGGCTAGAATTGGGCTACCCCACAGGGGGCCAGGGGGCCATGAGCCCTGTACCCAACACCAAGCCTCTAAGGTGACTCAGATTAACCTGACATTCTTCTTTCCCTCCTCAACCCCCAAGCCGCCACACTTCCATTTGGGCAGCCAGTCTCCTCCAGTGAACAGGCACCCAGTGCCCTTCTCTCAACCTCTCACACTTCTGTGCTGGCTGAGATGCCCTTCTGGTGACCAGGCCGCTGGATGTCATTCTCTTGCCCTGCCACAAATCTGTTTGGGCAGCCAGGAACCTCTGGTCACCAGGCATCCCCAAGCCCTTCTCCTATCCTCCCACACTTGAGTACGAGAAGCCAGGTCTCTCATGTAATCAAGTGACCCTTCACAATTTTCTCTCTCTCCCACCCACACATCTGTGCAAGCAGCCAGGTCTTTCCTGTGACCAGGTGACCCTGTGCCCTCCTCTGTCCACCATATACTTCAGAGCGACCAGCCTGGCCCCTCTGGTGCCCAGGCTGAGTGGCACCCTTCTCTCCCTCCCACACATCTAAAGTGGAATCCAGGCCACTCAGGTCACCAGGTGACCATATGCCCTTCTCTCTCCCTCCCACACTTCTGTGTGGGCAGCCAGGATAAGATGACCAGGCAGCCCCAAGGCCTTCTCTCTTCCTCACGCATTTGAAGGCAGCAGTAGCCAGGTCTCTCCTGTGATCAGGAGGTTCACATCCTTGTCTCTCCCTCCCACACTTTTCTGGGTCATCCAGGCTAATCTGGTGACCAGGCGACCCAGCGCCCTATCTCCCTCCCACACGTCCATGGGGACAGTCTTGTCTCTGCAGTGACCAGGAGGCTCCTCAAACTCCTCTTCTCTCTCACAATCCCATGCACGGAGCTAGGCCCCTCTGGTGACCAGGTGTCCCTTCACCCATCATCTGTATCCATCCCACACTTCAGTTTGGGTCGCCAGGTCCCGCTGGTAGTCCAGGAGATCCATGGACTACTCTTTTGCTCCCACACTTCTGTGCAGGTAGCAAGGCCCCTGGTTTAGTCCAGAGGATACATGCCATCCTCTTTCTCTCCTACACTTACCTGCAGACTGCCAGGCCTCTAAGGTAACATAGATGCTCTGCACCCTCTAATCTCCATCCTACATCCCAACCCAGCCACACTTCTGAGCCAGGACCCTCCAGTGACCAGGTGGGCCCATGGCCTTCTTCGTCCCTCCCACAATTCTGTGTGACCAGCCTGTCCCCTCTGGTGACTAGGAAGCCTTCTGCCCTTCCCTCACCTTCCCACAATTCCATGCTGGCAGTCAGGCCCTTCTTGTGACCAGGCAGCCTCTTGCCCTTCTCTCGTTACCACAATTCCTTGTGGGCAGTCAGGACCCTCTGATGAACAGATGGCCCCTCACCCTTCTCTCAGCCACCCCACACTTCAGTGTGGGCAACCAGGCCCCTCTGGAGGTCCAGGGCTTCATGGACTCCTTTTTCCCTCCCATACTTCTGTGAAGGTAGCAAGAACCATGCTGTGGATCCATGTCCTCCTATTTCCCTCCAGGATTCTGCTCTTGAGCCTCCTAGCCCTTTTCTTTCTCTCTTCTACCCAGCCACACTTCCTTGCAAGCACCTAGGCCCCTCCGGTGACCAGGTGGCTCTGCATCCTTCTCTTTACATCAATGCCCTCCTCTTTTCCTCCTACACTTATGTGAGGGCATCAAGGCATCTCCAGCAACTCATAGGCTCTGGCCCACCTTTTTTTCTCCTCCTTCCCAACCCATCCACACCTATAAGTGGGCAACCTGGCCCCTCCTGTGACCAGGCAGCCTTGTGCTCTTCTCTTTCCATCTGACACTTCCCTGCATATAGCCAGGCTCCTACTTTGGTCTGGGATTCTGCACCCTCTTTCCCTCCCACACTTAACAAGCCTGCAGCCAGGCCTTTCCAGTGACTTGGAAGCTCTGCACCCTGTTCTTTTCCCTCCTTCACCCCCAACCAGCCACACATCCCTGCAGGCAGAGAGGCCCCTCTGGTGACAAGGTGGCCCCTTGCCATTCTCTCTCCCTCCCCCACTTCCATGCGTGAAGCCAGGCCCCGTCTGGTACCAGGCAGCACCATGCATTTCTCTCTCCCTAGCACAATTCTGTGGGGGCAGCCAGGAACCTCAAGTGATCAAGTGGTCCCATGCTATTCTCTCTCCCTCCCACACTTCCATGCAGGCACAAAGGTTATCTCCTGTGAACAGGTAGGCCACACCATGCTTTTTACCTCATGTATTTCTGTGCAGGCAACCAGGCCCCTGCATTAAGTAGCTGGCCCCATGTCCTTCTCTTTCTCTCCAACAATTCTGTGCAGGTAGCCAGAGCCCTCCAATGACCAGGTGGCCCTGAACCCTCCTCATTTCATCCCACACTTTAGTGTGGGCAGCCAGGCCCCTCTGATGGTCCAGGGGTTCTGTGCCCTCCTCTTTCCCTCCCACACTGCCTTGCAGGTAGCATATTCCTTGCTGTGATCTGGTGGATCTCTTTCCCTCCTACACTTACCTGCAGGAAGGAAGACCTCTAAGGTGACTCAGATGCTCTGCAACCACTTCTTTCCATCCTCCACTCCACTCAGCCACACTTCCTTGCAGGTAGCCAGGCCCCTCCAATGACAAGGCGACCCTACTCTCTTCTCTCACCCTCCACAATTCCTTGCAGCCAGCCAGGTCCCTCTGGTGACCAGGCATCTCCATGTCCTCTCACTCCCACACTTGAGTGCAGGGAGCCATATCTCTCAAGTAACCAAGAGGTCCTGTGCCCTTCTCTCTCCCTCCCACACTTCCATGTGGGCAGTAATGCCCTTCCAGTGACCAGGTGGCTCTACGCCCTTATCACTCCTTACAGGTTGTCCCTAGCCCTCCCACACTTCCACGCAGCCACCCAGGCCCCTCTGTTGACCCAGTGGCCATGAGCCCTTCTCACTCCCTTCCACACTTCCTTGTGGGCAGCCAGGTCTCTTTGGTGACCAGGCTGTTCCACACCATCCTCTTGTCCTCTCACACTTCGGTTCTATCAGCCAAGCCCATGTGGTGACCAGATGGCCGTGAACCCTTCTCTTTCCATCCCACACTTCCATGTGAGCAGCCAGGCCCATCAGGTGACCATGCAGCCCCTGACCTCCTGTCTCACCATAGGCGTCCCCTCAACCTTTTCTCTCCCTCCCACACTTCTGTGCAGCCAGCCAGGCCACTCCAGTGACCAGACTTCTCTGCCCCCTTCTCTCTCACTCCCACACTTGAGTATGGGGAGCCAGATCTCTCATGTAACCAAGCAATCCCATGCCTTTCTCCCTCCCACACTTCCTTCAGGGCAGAGAGGCCCCTAGAGTGACCAGTTGGCCCCATGCCCTTATGCCCTCCCACACTTCCATACTGGAAGCCATGGCCCTCCAGTAACCAGGTGACCCAGAGTCCTTCTTTCTCCCTCTCACACTTCCCTGTGGGCAGCCAGGTCAACAGGTGACCAGGCAGCCCCATGGCCTTCTCTCTTCCTTTCACTTTTGAGTGTGGGCAGCCTGGTGACCAGGAGGCTCCATGCCCTTGTCTCTCCCTCCAGTACTTTTCTGGATCACCCAGGCCAATCTGGTGACCAGTTCACCCAGTGCCCTATCTTCCTCCCACACTTCCATGGGGACAGCCATGTCTCTGCAGTGACCAGGTAACTTCTTGCCCTCCTCTTTCCCTCCCACAATTCCACGCAGGCATCTAGGCCCCTCTGGTGACCAGGAGTCCCTGCACCCTCCATACCTCAGTGTGGGCAGCCAGGTCCCTCTGGTAGTCTGGGGGATACATGGACTCCTCTTTCCCACCCAGACTTCCGTGAGGGTAGCAAGGCCCCTGCTTTGTTCCAGCGAATCTGTGCCCTCCTCTTTCCCTCCTACACTTACCTGCAGGCTGCCAGGCCTCTGATGTTGCTCCACACCTTCTAATTTTTCTCCACTTCCCCAACCCAGTCACACTTCTGAGAGGGCAGTCAGGCCCCTCCAGTAACCAGGCAGCCCTGTGCACTTCTCACCCCCTACCTCAATTCTGTGTGGCCAGCCTGGTCTCTCTAGTGACCAGGAGGCCCCTTGTCCATCTCTCTCCCTCCCACACATCCATGCTGCCAGCCAGGCCCTTCCGTTGATCAGGCACTCCCTCTCCCTTCTCTCTCCTTCCTAAACTTCTGAGTGGGCAGCCAAGTCTCTGATGAGACCAAACAGCAACTTGCCATTTTCTCTCCCTCCTACACTTCAAGTGCAGGCAGCCAGGTCCTTCTGGTGACCAGGCAGCCCCATGCCCTTCTCCCTCCCTCCCACACTTCCATGCAGGCAACCATGCCCCTCTGGTGATCAGGCAGTTCTGTACTCTCTCTCCCCTTCCACAGTTCCTAGAAGGCAGCCAGGCACCTCCAGAGACCAAGTGGCCAAGGACCTTCCCTCTCCCAAACTTCCTTGCAGCCTGCCAGGTCTCTGGGATGAAAAGGGGGCCCACACCCTTATCTTTCGCTCCCAAACCTTCATGGGACAGCCAGGCCACTGCAGAGACCAGGCTGTCCCTCGCCCTTCTCTTTCCATCCTACAGTTCAATGCAGGTACCTAGGCCCCTGCTGTGGTCTGTTGGATCCATGCCCTCCTCTTTCCCTCCTACACTTACATGCTGGCATTCAGGAGTCTCCAGTGACACAAAGGCTCCAGCACTCTTTATCCCCTCCTCCACATCCACCAAGCCAAAGTTCTGAGGGGGTAGCCAAGCCCCTCTGGTGACCAGGCAGTTCTGCTCCCTTCACCCGCCCCCCATTTTCATAAGGCCAGTCAGGCCCCTCCAGTGACCATGGGGCCCCTCTCCCTTCTCTCTCTCCCACACTTCAGGAAAGCCAGCAGCCAGGCCCCTCTGGTGACCAGGTGACCCCATGCCTTTCTCTCTCCTTCCCAAACTTAAGTGCTGGAAGCCAAACCTCTCATGTGACCAAGCAGCTACTCACAATTTTCTCTTTCTCCCAAAGTTCTGTGCAGGCATCCAGGTCTCTCTGATGACCAGGTGGCCCCACAGCCTTCTCTTTTTCTCCCACACTTCAGTATGGGTAGCCAGCTCTCACCAGAGACCAGGTGGCTCCTTGCCCGCCTCTGTCCCTCCCACAATTCCTTGCAGGCAGTCATGCCCCTCCAGTGACCAGGCGGCCCTGTGCCCTCCTCTTTCCCTCCCACATTTCCATGCGGGTAGCAATGTCCTTGCTGTGGTTCGGTGGATCCATTCACTCCTCTTTATGTCCTCCTTTTACCTGCAGGCCTCTAAGGTGACTCAGATGCTCTGCGCTCTCTACTTTCCCTCCTCCACCCCCATCCAGCCACACTTCAATGTGGGGATTCAGTCCTCTCCTGCAACCAGGTGCCCCCCAGGCCCTTCTCTCTACCTCTCACACTTCCGTGCAGGCAGCCAGCTCTTCCTGTGACCAGATGGCCCTGTGGTCTGGCAAATCCGCACCCTCTTCTTACCCCTACACTTACCAGCCTTCAGCCAGGACTCTCAGGTGACTTGCAAGCTCAGTTCCCTTTTCTTTCCCTCCTCTACCCCCACACTCCCACACTTCGATGCAGGCAACTAGCTCTCACAGGTGACCAGTAGGCCCTGCACCCTTCTCTCTCCCTCCCACAGTTCCATGTGGGCAGCCAGGTCTCTCGTGTCCAGGCGGCTCCCAGACTTAGGTTCTGTCAGACAGGCCCCTGCGTGACCAGTTGGCCCTGCACCCTTATCTTTCCATCCCACATTTCCAGGGTAGCCAGGTCCCTGCTGTGGTCTGGCAGCTCCATACCCTCCTCTTTCCCTCCTACACATGCAGGCAGCCAGGCTTCTCTGTTGACTCCGAGGGTCCCTGCCTTCTTCTTTCCCTTCTCCAATCCCACACACACCCACTGCCCTGGGGGCAGCTAGGCTTCCCTGGTGGTTCTACTGCTCTGAGCCCTCCTCTTTCCTTCCTCCACCCCCACCCTACCCCATTTAAGGGCAACCAGCCTGACCTCTCCATTGGCCCTGCAGCTGTGCACCATTCACCTACCTACCCCTGCAGATACTGCCAGCTACTGGTGGCCTCTGCTCTTCTCTCCCTTTGCCTCCCCTCAGACCTTCCGGACCATCAGACCCCTACTGCTGATTCAGGAGCCTTTGTACTTCACATTCACCTGTTTCCAACACCTTCACCCACCCTTTCAACCTACCAGACAACTTCCAGATGTTATGGTGGACTCTGTGCTTCTCCCTCCCTGGGATCACCACTAAGCCTTCCACCCTTCTCCCCTGACAGACTATCCCTAGCAGATCTGGCAGGCTGTCCTCTTGCACAAGCTCCTGGACCTGACAGCTCTCCACTCTTATAAAGCCCCAGGTCAGTGGCTATCTACTTGTTCCCTCGGGTCTTTGGATACTCTCTCAACAACCCCAAAGCTTTCTCCCCAGGCTTCTCACCATCTGCTACAGAACTCTGAGCTCCTGCTTTCCTCCTCCCACAGATTCCTGTGCTCCCTGACTTCCTCCTTCCACACAACCCAGTGCCCCTGAATCCTTTCTCACTCTACAGGTTTCCTGCCAGCTGCTGAAGCATATTCTCCCTCATATACAGTTCCAAACCAAGTTAAGCTTAAACTCAAAGCAAACCTGACTGGTGAAATGAGTAACGGTAAAAGGGTTGAAGTAATGGGGGCAAGGTTGGGGCGATTTATACAATAAGCTGAACCAATAATGAATTGTAATCATAAAATCCTTATTTCCATACAGTAAACTCTAGAGGAAGAAGGGGGTATCATCTGCTAAAATGGGCCATGAATGGAATGAGAGGAAGAATAACTCCATGAAAAAAGACTCAGACCCGAAACTTGCTGGCCCATTCATTGGTTCCTTCATACACTGATCAAAAACCCACAAGGTACCTAAAACAAGACAGAATTCTGTCAAATCTATTGAATACCCATCCCAGGCCAAAGGTAAGCTCCTATTGCTAAAGAAACCACAGAAAGTCATAGCACAACACCAAGAAACCCCTCAAGTTCCAGAATGGAAACCAGCTCCCAGATGCTAGCATATGTAGTGCTGGAAGGTGCTACATAAGTGGCCAGGGGAAATCAGTAAATAATATTTGGAGAAAGCAGAGACAACTGATATACAATGCAGGCTGTTGCCATGAAATGGTTGAACAAACTGCCTCCTGGGAGACATCAGCTAGCCAAGAAGTGATCACTTGGGCAATAGAGGTGCCATAACCTGGGGAGAGTAGTCAACAGCTTTCAAACTGGCCAAGGAATCCATTCATTGTCAAGATGCCCTTAACTGGAATTGGGACTCAGGTCAAAATCCTATGGTAACTAAAAACTTGAGCCCTCAAAGAGAAACTCCCATTACTAGAGAACTACAGAGAGGCTAATCACAATAGAATCTCACCTATATTGTGATCAACCCATATTGACCTCACTCTCTGATGGAGATCCTTCTTGTATTTTTCAGAAGGCAGTGAGAGAGAAGAGGTGATTCCAACTCCACCAATGAGCTACAGGGGGAGGGATGACATCCTGGCAAGAGACAACCACTCCAGGCTTATCGTGTAGACCACAAATGAAACCTTTGAGAGAGTGACAGGATAAGCAAGAGACCTATAACCATAGCCAATCAGTCAACCCAGGATAAGTCAACGTGAGAGACACCAATAATTTCCAACAGGACCTAAAGCAGAAGTAAAGAGGCCCTTAAGATCCCAACAATAAAGCAGCCTTAAATCTCACTCACCATGACTCAGGGAACTAAACAGAATAGGCTGCGGAAAGAGTGTATAAAAGTCATGGTAGAGGAGAATATCCACAGAAATTGCCCCCCCCCATCAACAACACACAAGTAGGGGGGAAACCTGGCTTCCTCTTGTGCTATTCATAACCTCCTACTCCATGGAATGATCCAGTATGCCCACTGTGGAGGATACCTAGTGGATTGGGGACAGGGAGGAAGGAATCAGCGATAAAAATGTAATATTTACTAATACAGTGTATCTTATTTTGGACAAGAAAATATAGATTTAAAAAAACAGGGAATGCTCTCCAGCTCCTTCTATGAAGCCAATATCACCCTACTAGCAAAAACAGACAGATACAGAAAAAAAAAGATACCTACATAACCTACATCTCTGATGAAGTTACAAGCAAATTTTTTTAACAAAATCCTTGCAAAACAAATTCAACAAAACATCAAAAATAAGTATCCACATCAATTAAGCAGGCGTCATTCCAGGGATGCAGAGATAATTCAGTATACAGCAATTGATAAATGTTAATATACCATATATAATATACCATATAAGTAAACTTAAAACACAAGAAACATAAGGTCATTTCAATAGATACAGAGAAGGCTTTCAACAAATAGAGCCTCACTTCATGATAAAAACATTGAAGAGATTAGGCATGAAGCGTTTATATTCCAACATAATAGAGTAAATACAAAACACTGAAAGCCTAAATCATACTTAATGGGGAGAAACTCAAGGACTTCCTATTAAGATCAAGAACCAGACAGGGTTTGTCCACTATCATGACTGCTATTTAACATAGTACTAGAAGTTCTACCATAAGCAATAAGACAGAAGATATAAACGGCAGAAAAGAAAGAAAGAAGTCAAACTAGCCCTATCTGCAGATGACATAATTCTATACATAAATGATGGTAACCAACCCCCAGATGGCAGTTAGTGAAGGGCTGGAGGGCAATGCACAAGCTGCCAGGGGAAGCTGATTGGCGATAACTGGAGTAAACAGACCATTGGCATGAAACATAGTCTGCGGCCATGAATAGGCTGGATACAGATCCTACTGGAGAGAACAGCAAACCAAGAAAGGAGCAATTGTGCAATGAAGGAGCCTGGGCCTGGTGGAGTCAATCAACAGCCATTAATTTCACTCAGTGAGGAGGAACCTTTGACTGGAAATGGGGATTTAGGGCAAGATGCATCGGATCCCATACACTTGGGTTCACAAGAAAAAATGCAGTATGCAAACGTCTGACAGGGAGGCTACTAAACATAGAAACTAGGTAATCTAGAATGCTGTATATTTGTTAACCTATACTGTTCTAACTCTCCGATGGAGATTGTATTTGTATTTTTCAGGATATAGCGAGTGAGCTGTGGCCCATATAACCCTACCACCTGACAGCAGGCAAAAAGATGAGATCATGGCAAGAGATGAGCCACCACAATCATATTGTGGAGGATCCATATGAAACCCTGCAGAGAAGGATGGGATGAACAAGAGACCCATAGCCACAGTCATTCGACCAACTCTGGATAAGCCAAATGTATTTGTGTTTTTCAGGATGCAACAAGAGAGCTGTGGCCCATCTAACCCTACCAACCAACTGTTGGCCGATGGATGAGAGATCCTGGCAAGAGAGGAGCCACCACAGTCATATCGGGGAGGATCCATAGGGAACCCAGCAGACAATGACAGATGAACAAGGGACCTGTAACCACAGTCATTCAATCAACACAGTATAGGTCATTGAGACAGAAACCAAGGATTTTTGACACAAGGACCCTATGCTCGCAACATTAAAGCAGCCTTATTACTCACCCACCACGACTCAGGGAACTGAGCGGAAGAGGGGGCGGAAAGATTGTGAGAGCCATGGTGGGGGAGATGGTCCAGAGGCATGGCACCCATCAGTAACAACACACTTGGGCCAGAAAGACTGGGCTGAGTACTAAGATATCCAGGATCCCTTGCCACAAGGACTAATACAGACAGCCCACGGAGGAGGATATACAACTGATCAGGGATGGGGAGGGGGGGGAATTGGGGAATTCGGGATAACAATGCATTTTTTGCCCACTAAATAATGTAACTCTTTATGGACAATAAATATATATTAAAAAAATGACTACCAAACAACTTCTAAAGGTGCTAAATTCCTTCAGCAAGTCGGCAGGATACAAAAATCAACACACTAAAATAGTATCCTTCCTATAATGCCAATATATGACTAATAAACAAAGAAATAAACCAGTGATCTTGTCCCACATTCAATAGGCACAAATATTTAAATACTTTGGAATAACACTAACCAAAGAAGTGAAAGAACTATATAATACACACAAAAATAAGAAAGAATTTGAGGACATGAGAAGATGGAAACACCGTCCATGCTCATGGATATGTTTTTGTATGATCATAACATAAACAAAGCCAACAGACTACCCACTGAATGGGAAAAATTGTTTCCAGGTACACAACTGACATATGCCTAATATTTATAATAAATAGACTCAAAAAACCAAGCAATAGGGCTAAAAGATTGCTCAGCAAACATGGTGCCTGCCTGTAAGGGCTAATGACCCATTCTCAATTCCCCAGTGCCCACATAAAGCCAAATTCACAAAGTGGCACAAGGATCTGGAATTCCTATACAGCAGGTAGAGGCCCTGATGTGCCCATTCTCTATATATCTTCTCTTTGTCTGTCTCTGCTTACAAATAAATTAAGTAACTTGAAGGAATAAAAAAAAAATCAAATAATCAACTCAAAAAATGGGGCAGAGAACAGAATAGGGAATTTTCAAAGGAAGCAATACACATGTTCAGTGCTCATTGACAGAAATTTTCAACATCCTTAGCCATCTGGGGAGTGCAAATTAAAACATCTATGAGATTTCACCTTACTCCAGTCAGGATGGCAATCATTAAAAAAAAAACGAACAATAAATGTTGGTATGTGGGGAAAGTGAAACCCTCATTCACTCACTGCTGGTGGCAGAGGAAGCTTATACAACCACTATGGAAATCAGTATGGAGATTCTTGAAAAAGATGAAAATAAAGCTACCAACTGACCCAGCCATTCCTCTAATGGGCATCTACCCTCAAGGCTCCATTCTTCACAGATTAATATTTCTCAACCAAGTTTATAACTGTTCTATTCACAAAAGCTAAAAATTGGAATCAACACAGATGTCTGTCTTCTGATAAATGGATAATGAATATATGGTACATATACACAATGGAATTCTACTCGGCAGTATGGAAAAATGAAATAACAAAATTTGTAGCAAAATTGAAGGACTTGGAACAGATCATACTAAGGGAACTCACACAAGCACAGAAAGACAAATGCCAAATATTCTCCCTCATATGTGTATCCTAACATGGATCTGCTTGAGTAACAGGTATATGTGACAGGCAACTAAAGGAAAAGATAATAGGGATAGAAGGGTTTGGGGAAGGGAAATAAGAGGGCTGGGAGAGAGAGATATACACAGAACTAAAGTCAAAATTAGTATCAGAAAAATTTTCCTAGAGAGCAGAATAAAGCATATAATGCTCAATAGAAGTATAGGGGTGGGGAGAGATCATGTAGAAAGAAGGCCCCTGGAAGGGTGTGATGAAGAGAAATCCTAAAACAATTGGCTCTGTGTTTTAACTCCCAGTACCAGAAATTGATTACAACTCACACTGACCTGATGGTTGGAGAGATGTATGAGGTCCCAAAACAAGACAGCCTTAATTGAAGCACAGTCAAAAACTTTCCTGAGGTAAAAGTTAAGACGCTATTGCTGAAGTAAAGTTGCTAACACAGAACATTGAGAGATACATCTGGAACCTGGAAGAAAGTCAGTTCACAGATGGATAGCCCGTATAATGCTAGAAAGTGCTACATAAGCTACTGGGGGAAAATGGCCAACAATGTTGTGAGTAAGCAGGGGTCACGGCTATATGAACTCAACCCCACACAATTTGCAGGATTAGACATTGGCAACTCTCATCAGTAGACTATTTCAAAGGGTAACTGTATCCTGCATCACCTTGTCCATCCAGTTCCACAAAAATTGAGGATTATGAAGAGCCTTACTCTACCTAATATGCTGCATGTTACATGTATTTCAATGTGAAATGCAACAGTCTACATAGAATTTCCCACAGGAAACATTAGTATACTTTGGCCAAAACCTGTTTTCATTTCATTTCAACATCAGGAATACAAAAGAGTACATAATATTCCAAATTATTTATGTGACCTATAGAATAACCAGTTACTGTCATTTTCCACATATTATTCTCAGAGCATATCCTCTCACATTGCCTGTATCTTGTATCTTTATGCTTGTGGCCTACATTTTGTTGAGTGCTCCTTGCTTATATGATTGTCTTCTGAAATGAAAAATATTACATTCCTTTTATTTTTTTCATAGTAACAATGTTATTAGTCCTCCCTTTTTCATGTGTGCTTTAGGTAAGTATGGAACAAAAGAAATCATATGAGGGTGATGGTTTTGGGGAGTAAACATTCAAAATTCTCATCAGGAAATTATGCAAAATGTGTGTATACCTGTATCTCCTTGCCCATCCAAGGTTGATGATGAACCTTACTCTACCCAGGACAATATTCAGTCACATGTACTGCTCATGAGCTGAATGAACCAGTCTGAATAGAACACTTCCCAAAGTCACTATTTGTTTAATTTGTCAGAAGCACAGCTATTATTTCATTCTTAATTTCATTATCAGAAAGAGACATTACAGTCAGACCTACTTGATTCATTAGATTTAGATAATAACCAGTTACTGTTATTTTACATGCAATCCTTTTAGAGCATTTCCTTTTACACTGCATCTTTATACTATGAGATGGGATATAATGAACTGGTCCTGACTTGAATAACGGCACTCTGAAACAGAATATTATCTTCCTATTACTTGTTCACATTAACAATGACAAAAGTAATCTCTATTTACATCCTACCTATATGTTCTGCCTAATTAGGAACTGGACAAATGAAATCATTTTAGACAAAATATTTTGAAGGAGTACACATTTGCAGTACTTATTTGGAAAGTGTATCAAGGGTAAGTGTACTGAAAGTCATTATGAGCCTTATTCTACCCAGTACAGTATGTAGTCACATGTACTTCACTTAAACTGGACCACTCTTGAAAAAGCACTGCCGATAAATCACAGTATAATTTAACTGACATCCATCTTTAAACTCTTCCTTCATTTTGATATAGGAATATAGAATATTACACATGGTCCTACTTTATTAACAAAACCTAGAGAACAACCAGTTACTGCCATTTCCCATGCATTCCTCTAAAAGCAACACTGCCTGTACCTTATACTTCGGGCCTAAATTTTGTCAGCTGTTCCTAATTTGTATGATTGTCTTTGGAAAAACAAAAATTACATTCATTTTATTTGCTCATATTAACAGTGAAAGTAGTTCACTCCAATTTTTAATCAACACCTATGTGCTCTATAGGTGAGTCTGGGAGAAACAAAATCATTACATGGAACACAGCTTGGAGGAGTAGATATAATCAACTTTCATCAAAAAATGCTATCAAGGATAACAATACCTATATGTCCTTGCCTGCTAAAGGCCACAAAGACTAAGGGTCATGATGAGCTTTACTCTAACTAGAAATCTGCTGGAACCTTGCATTTCATGTGAAATACAACAGTCTGAATAGAACACTGCACACAAGACATAATAGTACACTTTGAAAGAACATAAGCATCATTTAAGGATAAGGTATAAAGAAGTTTATACACTACCCCAAATTTACTTATAAGACCTAAAGTAAAATTACTATTTCCCTTGCATTCCTCTTAGATCTTTTCCTCTCATACTGTATGTATCTGAATACTAGCCACCATTATTACTTGAATGACTATGCTCTCAATTGGTCAAGATTACATTCTTATTATTTGTTTATATCAAAAATGAAATTGAGGGCTGGAGAAATTGCTCAGTGGTTAAGGCAGTTGCCTCCAGAGTCTAAGGACCTGGGCTCAATTCCCTAGTATCCACATAAACCATACGCACAAAGTGGCATATGCCTCTGGAGTTCGTTTGTGGTGGCCCAGGCGTGCCCATATTCTCTTTCTCTATCTCTCTCTACTTACAAAATGAGTAAATATAATATTTTAAAAAATGAAATTGATTCTTTTCATATGCTACAAATATGTGTTCCATTGGTGAATACAGGACAGAAGAAAATGTACAAAGGGAATCAGTTTGCAGCAATACACATTCATAAACTCTCACTAGTCAAGTATAGAACGGGTAACTGTATCTATTGCTTCTTTAGCATCCAATACCACAATAACTGAGGATATGATGAGCCTCACTCTAGAACAGTACCCAATGACACAAACTAGGCCAGACCATGTAAGAATTCTGGCTTAAATTTATTCCTCAACTTGACACTCAGGAATAGAGATTACACTTGCTCCTACCTTATTAATAAGACTTAGAGAATAACCATATAAACATCACTTACCACACTGCCTGTACCTTATACTTCTGTGCTGGGTTTTGGGTAATGCTCCTTACATTTCCGAGTGTCCTCTGAAATAAAAAAAAAAGATTACATTCCCTTGACTTGTTCATAGTAACAATGAAATCACTTTTCTCTTAGATGTTCTAAAAATATTACTTCCAAGGTGACTATGGGACAAAACAAAACAAAACATAAAGGGAACACTACAGGAGTACACATTCACAACTCCCACCAAAAAAAAGTATAGCAAACATAATTCTAAGTAGATGTTCTTGTTCATCCAAGAACACAGTAACAGGCTGCTGATGAGCCTTACTCTATCTAAGACAGTATCAGTCACATGTATTTCACATGAACCACACCAGTCTGAGTAGAACACGCCTTACAAGACATAAACGTATACTTTGTTAGAATTCTAGTTTTTATTTTCTACTTCATATCAATGTCAGGAATACAGAGATTAACACATGGATCTTATTTATTCTAATAACCTAAAGTATTACCAGTTACTGTCATTTCCCATGTATTCTTGACAGAGTATAACCTGTCACACTGCCCTTCCTTTACAATTTGGGACAGGATTTTATTATCACTTACTTATGTAACTATACTCTGAAAAAAATGGTTAAAATTCTTTTATTTGTTTGTAATACAGTAAAATCAGTCCCCTCTTTTTTTATATCCTACAAATATGTTCTACATAGGAAAGAACAGGACATATTAAATCATTTCAGGGAAAGGGAACATAATTTAGAGAAGTAGACAGTCCTGTGTCTCAAGGAAAGTGTATCAAGGGTCAATGTCACCTTGTTCAATTGAGGCCACAAAACTGATGTCCATGATGACTCTTACTGAACTAGGAATGCCATTGCTCATAAATATTCCAGGTGAACAATATCACTCCTAATAAAGCACAGCCCACAATTGACATTATTATATATTGCCAGAACTCCAGCTTTTACAAATACAGAATTAGGAACAATAGGAATATAGTGACCTAATTTATAAGACTATAAACAGGTTTTTGCCATTTTCATGCATTCCTTTTTTAAAAAGTTATCTAAAGTTATGTAAAGTTCTCCTGTCACAATGTCTTTTTCTTTTTTTAATTTTAAAAAAAGAAAGACATCTCCAAGGTGTATTTATACAACAGAAGTCATTTTCAGTTGAAATAATTACCAGCAACAGTTGAAATTACATCAGTTTTTTTTTATTTTAAAGTATTTTTTATTGTCCATAATGAGTTACATTGTTTAGTGGGCCAACAATGAGTTGTTATTCCCAATTCCTCATTGCCCCCCTTCCCCATCCCCAGTCAGCTGGATATCCTCCTCCATGGGCCGTCTGTATCAGTCTTTGTGGTAGGGGACCATGAATAGCCCAGTCTTCAGTCGGGTTCTTATGACCCAATCATATTGTTACTGAGGGTTGCCATGCCTCTGATACTCTCCCCCACCACAGCTCTCACAATCCTTCTGCCCCCTTTTCTGCTCAGTTCCGTGAGTCGTGGTGGGTGAGTATTGAGGCTTCTTTAATGTTGTGAGCTTAGGGGTTTTTGTGTCGAGAATCGTTGGTTTCTGTCTCACTGGCTTATCCTGTGTTGATTGAATGGCTGTGGCTGTGGGTCCCTTGTTCATCCCGTCATTCTCTGCAGGGTTCCCTAAGGATCCTCCACGATATGACTGTGGTGGCTCATCTCTTGCAGGATCTCAGCTTTCTGCCTGCTGTCGGTTGTTAGGGTTATATGGGCCACAGCTCTCTCGCTGTATCCTGAAAAATACAAGCACACTCTCCATCGGAGAGTGAGATCAGTATAGGTTAATAAATATACACCATTCTGGGTTACCTAGTTTCTATTTTTAGTAGCTTTCCCGTCAGTCACTCGCATAGTGCATCTTTTCTTGGTAGCCCAGGAGTATGGGATCCGGTGCATATCACCCTGAATCCCCAGTTCCAATCAAGGGTACCCCCTCACTGAGTGGAATATTTGACCAAATTTAATAGCTGTTGATTATCTCCCCCAGGCCCAGGCTCCTCCATTGCACAAGTGCTCCTTTCTTGGTTTGCTGTTCTCTCCCAGTAGGAGGTGTGCTCAGCCTACTCATGGCCGCAGACTGTGTTTCATGCCAGTGGTCTGTTTACTCCAGGTGTCAAGTTGATCAGCTTCCCCTGGCAGCTTGTGCAGTGAGCACTGCACTAACTGCCATCTGGGGGCTGGTTCCCATTCCAGACCACAATGTCTTTTTCAAAATGTTTATTTCTTTGAGAAAGGGATAAAGAGGAATGAGTGATGGAGGGTGAATATAAGTGAATAGGTTGCCAGGAATTTTTGCAACTACAAACATATTCTAGATGTATGCACACTGTGCATCTGGCATTATGGAGGGAACTGGAAAATCAAACGTGGGCTGTAGGGTTTTGCACACAGGCACTTTTAAGCTCTGAGCCATCTTTCTAGCCCATACTGTCTTTATATTAAACTTTTTAATCCTGAATGTTCTAAACTGCTCTTAATTTGTACAGCTGCACTCTAAAGCAGAAAGGATTACTTTCATCTTAATTATTTATAATAACAATGAAATTAGTTCTGTCCTTTTCCTGAAAACATTACTGCCTAGGTGAATTTGGCACAAAGACATATTAGTGAACATGATTTGCAAGAGTACACATTTACAAATCTATCCTGTAAAGCATATCAAAAACTACTTATACCTTTTTTCCCATCCAAGGCTACAAAAACTGAGGATGATCATGAGCCTTACTCTACCTAGAATGTTGTGTTTCACATATATGTCATGGAAAATCCGATAGTCCAAAAAGAACACTACTCAAGTATATATTAGTATACATTGGAAGACCCTCTAGCTTCATTTTATTTCAGCAGCAGGAATACAAACTAGAAACTATCACATTTTGTTTATGTGACCTGGCAAAAAAGTTACTATCATTTCCCATGCATTCCTTTCAGAGCATGCCACTCACTGTCTAGCCTGCATTTTGCAAGCTGCTTCTTGCTTGTATGACTATGCTCTGAAATGCCAATTGAGGACATGATGAGCTTCACTGTAAACATAACTGTATCTAGTCACGATTTCAAGTGAACTGATCAAATCTGAGTAAGAGCACTGCCCAAATGTCACAACAGTATAATTAGGCATTTGACCAGCTTTATTTTCTCCCTTCATTTTCATAGCAAAAATATATAGTAGAGTAAACATAGTCATACTTTTTTAACAAAAGTTAAAGCAGATAAAGCTCCAAAATAAACCTATCACATCTACTGAGATTGAAAATGTAATCAGAAATTCCTGGCAAACAGAATTCAACAACATATTAAAAGTATTATCCACCTCGACCAGGTAGGCTTCATTCTAGGGATACAGGGATGGTTCAACAAAGAGAAGTCAATTAATGTAATCCATCACATTAACAAACTCAAACAAGGAACCATATGGTCATCTCAATCGTAGCAAAGAAGGCCTTTGACAAAATTAAACACCACTTCATGATCAGAACTCTGGAGAGGCTGCACATAAAAGGCTTATACCTCGACATAATAAACCAATATAGAAAACTCCTAAGCCCAAGTCACACTCAAGGAGTTCCCACTAGATTCAGGAAAATGACATTAGTGTCCACTCTCACCACTGCTCTTCAAAATAGTTCTTGAAATTCTAGCTCATGCAATAAGACAGAAGACATAAAAGGGATACAAACTGAAAAGGAAGAAATGAAAATATACCTTTGTGCAGATGACATGATCCTATACATAACAGACCCAAAGATTAGTACCAGTAAACTGGAAGTGATAAATTCCTTTAATAAAGTAGCATAATAAAAATAAACAAAAATCAGTAGCTCACCTGTAGGCAAATGACATGCATACGGAAAAAGAAATCAGTGAAAATGTCTCATTTTCAATAGCATCAAAAAATAAAATGCCTTGGAATAACACTAACCAATGATGTGAAAGACTTGTATAATGAAAACATAAAAACGCTCAAGAAGGAAATAGAGGAGGATGTGAAACGATGGAAATATCTTCCATGCTCCTGGATATATAGAATGAATATTGTAAAAATATCAATAATTCCCAATGCAATATACAGATTCAATGTCACACCAATAAAAATCCCAGCTATATTATTTACAAAGAATAAAATGATGTCAAAATTTATTTGTAATGGCGAAATTTATCCTTAGTAAACAGCCTCCTCAGGTGGTATCACCATAAGTGATCTAAAGATATACTATGAAGCCATAGTAACAAAAACAGCATGGTACAGGCATAAAAACAGACAGATCAATGTGACAGAATTGAAGACACTGCTCTTAGTTTGAGTAACTATTGTTACTTGATCTTTGACAAAGTTGCCAATAATGTTCACTTGTATAAAGTAGGATCTTCAATGAATGGTATTGGAAAATAGGATAAATACATGTGAAAAATGAAACTAGACTGAGTCCTCTCACCATGCACAAAAATTAACTCCAAATGGATACATATTAGTATACACTGGAAGACCCTCTAGCTTCATTTTATTTCAGCAGCAGGAATACATACTAGAAACTATCACATTTTGTTTATGTGACCTGGCAAAAAAAAAAAAAGACTGCAACATAAGATCAGAAACTCTGAAAACCCTGGAAGAAAAAATAAGAACTCTCCACAAGATGGGAGTAGAGAAAAACTTCCTGAACAAACCTCCAGTATCCCAAGAAGTACAACAATCACTTAACCAATGGTTTCTCATGAAGATAAAAAGCTTCTGTACAGACAAACATACCATATTCAGAGCCAACAGACCATCATCAGAAATGGAGATAATATTTGCCAGCTATAACACAGAGATCTAATTATCTAGAACCTAAAAAGAACTAAAAAATTAAATAATAAAGAAAATTAATCATCCCTCTCACAAAATGGGACATTAATCTCAATAGAGTATTCACACAGGAGAAAAAACAAATGGACAATTCTCATTTAATCCAGGATCCCCTGCCACAAGGACTAATACAGACAGCCCACGGAGGAGGATATCTAACTGATCGGGTATGGGGAGGGGGAGAATTGGGGAATTGGGGATAACAACTCATTATTTGCCCACTAAATAATGTAACTCATTATGGACAATAAATATATATTAAAAAAAAAAAAGAAAATGTTCACCATAATTAACCACCAGAAAAATTCAAATCAAAACAACAAGGAGATTCCACCTTTCTCCAGTCAGAATGGCAATCAATAAAAAAATCCACCAACAATAGATGCTGGTGATTATGTGGGGAAAAAGGAACCCTCATTCACTGCTGGTGGGATTACAAATTTGTACAACCGCTATGGAAAGCAGTGTGGAGGCTCCTGAACAGGATGAATATAGAGCTACCAGTGGACCCAGCTATCCCTCTACTGGGCATCTATCCTCAAGATTTCACACATCATCACAGAGACATTTGTTGAACCATTTTAATAGTGGTTCAATTTATAATAGCGAAGAACTGGAATCAACCCAAATGTCCATCACTGGTCGAATGGATGTCAAAATTGTGGTATATTTACACTACGGAATTCTACTCAGCAGAAAGGGATAATGACATAATGAAATTTCAAGAAAAGTGAACAGACATGGAGCAGATCTTAGTGAACTCACAGAAGAACAGAGATAAAAGTGCCACATATTCTCCCTCATATGTGGTTCCTAACCAGGTTAAACTTAAATACTAAGCAATGCTGACAGGTGAATTGAGAGACTGTCAAAGGGGATGGAAGGAAAGGGGGAGGAGGGAATTGGGGAGACATACAATAAGTTAAACCAATAATGAATTGATACTATAAATTCCTTACTTGAGGAAGCTATGGACATCACCTAGTAAGAGTGGCCATGAATAGAGTGGGAGGAAGCCTTACACCAAGACAAACTTTTCTGGCCTATAACTCTCTATCTCAGTCATTGGTTACTTACCACACTGAGCTACTGATTGAAGGGACCCCCACTAAGCCCCCAAAACATGACAGACTTATGTTAAAAGCTCTTGAATATCACCCCAGGCAAAAGGTATCACCTTATTGCTGAAGATACCACATAGTGTTGTCACACAACACTGAAAGACACTACTAGATCAAGAATGGTAACCAGCCCCCAGATGGTAACATGTATAGTGCTAGAAAAGCTGTCAGGGGAAATCACTGCCAGGGGAAATTGATCAATGATATTTGGAGAAAGCAGAAACCACTGATATCCAATAGGGGCTGTTGTCATGAAAATGCTGAACACACTGCTATATGGAAGAGCACAGCAAGTAAAAAAGTGCTCATCTGTCCAATAGTGGTGCCTAACCTAGGTGGATAATCAATGGTTTACTGATTGTCTAAGAGATCTGCTTAGTGTCAAGGAACCCTAAACTGGAGCTGGGATCTATGACAAAATCTTATGGGGACCACGAACCCAGGCTCCAAGGGGAAAATTCCACTACCAGAGATCTAGAGTATACATCCATTAGAATCTCGCCAAGACAAACATTGTTTAACCTATACTATTCTCACTCTCTGATGGAGATTCTGTTTGTATTTTTCAGAAGGCCACGAGAAACATGGACAACCCTATTCCACTAAGAAGACAAAAGGTGATGTCTAACATCCAGACAGGAGATAAACCACCTCTGGCCTAACATTATAGGGCCCAAACGAAACCTATGAGAAAGTGGTGAGAAAAACAAGAGACCCACCTCCACAGCAAGTTATTTAACCCATGAAAGGATAATGGAGACAAACACTGAGGATACCCAACATATTCCATATTCCAAAGCAGAAATGCAGAGACTTTTAAAACCACAACAGTAAAGACGACTTGAAACTCACCCACCATGACTCAGGGATCTATGCTGAAGAGGGGGCCAAAAGATTGTAAGAAATTGAAAAGATTATATTCCCTTTATTTGACTATAGTAGCAATGCTATTACTTCTATCTTTTCCTGGGCTAAGAATGTGTCTTTATTCAGTTGAATACTGGACAGAAGAAATCATACAAGGCAATACTGGTTGCAAGAGTACACTTTCATAATTCTCACCATTAAAGCATGCAATGGGTAACATAATTTAATCTTCCTGACATCCAATGCCACAGTAACAGAGGTTTATGATGAGGATCTGTCTACCGAAAACAGAATCCCATCACAAGTATTTCAGGTTAACTGGATCAGTCTTAGTAAGTAAAATGCACAAAATGATAGGAAAATAATTTGATAAATGTACAGTTTTAATTTCTTCATTTGAGTATCAGCAATATAAAAGTTTACAAATGGTCCTACTTTGTTAACAGGAGTTAAGAGAATAACCAGTTATTACCCATTCCCAAACATTCCTCCAAAAACATCATTTTTACACTGCCTATACCTCAAACTTCTGCCGGGTTTTTGAGAAATGCTCCTTTTACTTATGACTATCCTTGAACATACAAATTATCACATTATTTTTCTTTCTAATAACAATAAAATTAGTTCTCTTTTTTTCATGTAAAAATATTACTTCCTATGTGACTGTGGGATCAAATAAATCATTATCTTGGAAAAATGTAATGGAAACTCCAAACTCATAAGACTCTCAAGGAAATTACATCAAGTAGAGCTGTACCTATAGCCTCTTGATCATTCAAGGCCACAATGACAGGTTCCTGATGATCCTTTCCCTACCCAGGATAGTATTTATCAGTAGCAAGTATTTTAGGCAACTGCACAAGTCTGAGTAGCACACTGCCCACAAGACATAAGTATACATTGTCAAAAGTCCACCTATATTTCTTTCTTCATCTGAATATGAGTAAGACAGATGTTTACATACGTTTATCATTAATTTTTATGACCTAGAGAATAACCAGTATTTGTCATTTCAAATTCATTCCTTACATAGCATATCCTCTCAAAACTGCATGAATATTAAACTTCTTGCAGGATTTTATGAACTGCTCCTTACTTATATAATTGTACTCAAAAATAAATGGGTCTATTAGCTTCATGTATTTATCACCATCATTATTTTTTTTTCTTTTCTGAGTCAGGCACTCACTCTAGTTGAGGCTGAAATGAAATATACTATGTAGTCTCAGAGTGGCCTCAAACTCACTTAGTCTTCTACCTCTGCCTGCTGATTGCTGTGATTAAAAGTGTGTGTAAGATATACAGGATCCCTTGCCACAAGGACTAATACAGACAGCCCACGGAGGAGGATATACAACTGATCAGGGATGGGGAGGGGGGGAATTGGGGAATTCGGGATAACAACGCATGGTTTGCCCACTAAATAATGTAACTCATTATGGACAATAAATATATATTTAAAAAAAAGTCCTCAGAAGAATAACAGAGTTCAGACACGACAATCACAGTCAGTGGGCTAATAACAACAGCATAGATGAAACCCTCATTATCCCTTCATCATGGCAGGGCTCAAAGCAAACCTCACAGTTATATCACTGAATATAAATGGACTTAACTCCCCTATAAAAAGACACAGATTTGCAGGGTGGATCAAAAAAATGGACCCT